>PVIU01009437.1:0-76355 GCA_004026605.1 Ondatra zibethicus
CGCAACTTTTGTAGTTTTCATTTATTTTTTTTACTTCATTTTTTTATTTATTTATTTTTCCATACATTGTTTTGTTTTATTTTTTCCATTCAAGAACATAATTAAAGAAATAAAATTTTTTTTCCTTTCTTCCCCTTCTCCCGGTCCCCTCCCACTACCCCCCCACCCCTCCTCCCTCCCCCTTCTTCCTTGAAAGAGGTCATGGTGCCCTGCCCTGCTGGAAGTCCAAGGCCCACCCCCATCCCTCCTGGCCTAGGAAGGAGTGCATTCAAAAAGACTCGGTTCTCAAAAAGTTAATACATGCAGAAGAGATAGGTCCTGGTGTCATTGTTTGTGGGTTCTCCCTCTGCCAACTTTCGCCGCCACATTCAGAGAGTCTGGTTTGATCATATGCTCATTCAGTCCCAGACTCTCTGTAGTTTTCATTTATTATAGATGGATAATTTACATAAAGGGGAGAGTAACACAAAGTTCCTCTAAATTTGTTAATACTTTTAAAAGAATTAATGTATTTTACAAATCATGACAATATTCATAACGTAAAATAATACTTATATAAATAATATGCTGTAAAATGTTATCTATCAGTAGCAATTGGCACATATTTTAGATTACATTTCCATGTCAAAATCTATTATTGAGGGAACTTAGGGAAGGAACCCAAAGCAGGAAACCAGAGCAGGAACCATGGAGGAATGCTGCTTATTGGCTTGCTCACTGGGCTATGTTTGGTCAGCCTTCTTATGAGGTCCATGCCCACCTGCTTAGAGACAGTGCTTCCCATAGTGGGCTAGGACTTCATACATCAATCAAGACAGTTCCTCACAGACACAACTAAGGGTCCATCTAATCAAGGTAATTCTTTAACTAAATTCTCTCTTCCCAGGTGATTCCAGCCTGTGTCAGGTTGACAATAAAAGCTTAACAACGTGGGAAAATGGACATTATCCATCATCTATACTAATAGGAATAGAGAAATAAACAGTTTGCTGAAACCAGGGATGCCTAGTTAGAAATGGTTACCTTTGGCTGAAGTCATTACTTGCTATTTAACTAACCTGTCAAAGGAGCATATGTAGTATTTTTCTACAACTTTCATTGGAAATATTTTGTTGAGAGACGGCCCAGGGAGGGAAGAATGAGACTCTGCATGGGGATGAAGAACATATGAGAAAATGGGTATCTCTAAAAGGAAAAACAGCATAGCCATGAGAGATTCTGAGAGCTTATTTTCTGAATGTGTGCAAGGCTACTAACAGGTGCAAAGCACAGGAAGGGGCCTGAGCAAGACAGATGGGAAGCCATGTTCCCTGTGCTCAGGCTCCATTCATTCCTTAAGTCCCCATACAGCCGCTGGAAGCAGAGGAAACGCACGGCTAAAATATGGAGAATCCTGACGTATCATGCAGCGTGAACAACCACCTGTGGTCTTGGCTGACTGTGGCCAATTAAGATGGGACATATGGCAACAAAATGCCTATTTGGTTGGGGAGCCCAAATAAATAACCACTGAAAGCGGAACAGCATCAAAAGCCCGGTGCCTTGAGAAAACAGAGGATGAGTACCAAGTTCAGCTGAGGTGTGGGCCTGAAAAGGCTTCCTAGAAGGAGTACTGACACTGAATCCTACAGAGTTTGAGTTGAGTAAATCACATACCTTCACACTGTCTGTACTAGTCAAGGTTCTCTAAGGGACCAGAACCGAATACATGTATTAAAAGAGGATTTATTAGGAGGCTAACAGGATGCAGATCAGGTAGTCCAAAAATGGCTGTCTCGCACTGTGGAGGCCAAGAATCCAAGTCAGTCCATAAGATTGGATGTCCCAGCAGTGCCAGCCTGATTCTGAAGTTCTGGAGGGTTCCTGGTCGTCAGTCTATGTGGAAAGGCTAAAGAGGTTCTGCTATTGGGGAAGGATGCTGCACCAAGAAGACAGGTGGACTTGCCAATGACAGCAAAAGTAAGCAGGCTGAAAGCAGCTTCCTTCTTTGATGCCCTTTGATCTTGCCTGGTCCCAGAAGTGCAGGCCGGTTTTAAGGTGGGTCTTACTGCTTCAAATAAGAGGATCAAGAAAATCCCTCCCAGGAAAGCCCAGCAGCTTGTGTTTTGGTTTCCTCTCCAGGCAGTCAAATTGACAACCAAGATTAGCAATGGCAACTCCCCACCAGGGGTATGACCTATGACCTCAAGAGGTGAAGCTGAATACCCACTGAAGCAAGGGGATGGATACTCCAGGTTTCTGGATGTTGCACTTGGAGAGATGCCACCCCATGTGAATTTTCCTGCTGTTATTCTCACTGTGTAGTGAAAACATCGCAGGCAGTCAAAACATGAGAAAATGGACCACAGTATCCACTGTGATTCAGCTGATGAGGACATTGACATACAAACTGCTTTTGGATGTCTTTGAACATTGCTAAGTCATCATAAGCCATTTTTTTCCCATGCAGAGAAGAGAAGGGAGATGATTGGCACTCACTTATCACCTTGTCCTCTGGGTACCATGACACTAACTTTATTGACTCAACCCATCCCACAGGCATAGGAGACTGTAAGTAGAAAGAAAACGATAACTTTTCCTTCTCAGCCAAATATCTGCTAGAGAAAATCGGAATGTTTTTTGCCACTCTTCTCATAGGTTTTAGAGAAATGAGTCTCAAAGTGCAATGTGTACGAGTCTCAGATGAAAGGCTTAAGGTGAAGTCTAAAGCTGGGCATGGTGGCACACGCCTTTCATCCCAGCACTTAAGAGGCAGAGGCAGGCGGATCTCTGTGAGTTCGAGGCCAGCATGGAGAGCAAGTTCCAGGACAGCCAAAGATACACAGAGAAACCCTAGCTTGGGGGAAAAAAAAGATGAGGTTTGATGCAGTACATCTGGGCCGTCTGACTCCCAGGAGAGTCCATGCCACTGGTTGAAGGACTCCACTCTGCATAGACAGATGTTCTTATGCCAGGTAGAAGATTGTACTATAAGCTAATGGACTACAGAATTCTGCTTCCCCAGAGAAAAAACTCATAGCTTAGAGAGTATGATGGCTTAACCATAGCAGCTGAGCCTCACCAAAGACAAAGGGTGAGACTGAGTCATAGAGTCATGACACAGGTTAACTCCTGAGAACATTCTCTCCTTAGACCTGCAAGAGGGTCTCTTCCAAACCACCTTTTAGAGGATGTGACTATATAGCATGGGGCGTAATGGAGGGGGCAACTTCATCATTTACACACTGTTAGAGAGCAACAGTTAGACACTGAGGTTCACAGAGCTCACACCAGCCCCCTCCATGACTCTCTCGGACTCGGAGACAGTCCCCGGGAATCAGGTCACACTGTGTAAGTAGTATATTAACATCTCTTTGAAATAAAGCTCAAACTCATGAAGGCAGTGAAGAGGCCTCGACATGCATATTTAGGAACATCAAGCATCAAAGTACTCAGTGAAAATAGAGGGTGGCAAGACAAAGTCATATAGAGTCATCCACAAGATCTTGGTCCAACCCGGCTGTGTATCCCTGTCTAAACTAAACCTTACTCAAGAAGCTGTCTATTCATTGGCTGTGTAGGTGCTGGGGGGATATAGCATGTGGGTGCTGAGCTCCCCACACTGTAGACAGAAATTAAAGGAAACATGCCTATTGCATATGCAAGATAAACAGGCAGAGAACACAAGAGTACTCACTAAACCATGCTCCTAATGCTCACTCATGAGCTCACTTCCCACAGGGAAGGTTCAAAGATCATTCCTGCTAGAGAAATGAAATGGAGACGTGATTGGAAACGCCGTGCCTTGGGTGCATGAGCATTATTCCAATAATCAATCACCTGAATTGAATTGCTTATTTGTACATCTGATTGTTTTTGCATTATTTAGGAGCTATTTAACGGCAGCCTGCCTGACAGCGTGCATCTAGCACATGCCAGAGAGATTTAGGAGACTCAGAAACATCTCTGTCTAATTGTTTGGACAAGTGTATTGATTGTAGTTTCCTCTTTGAACGTTGTTTAGAGCGCTTCATGTTCTTGGTATGCATCATACATACACACACACACACACACACACACACACACACGCTCTCGCGCGCTCACAAAGTGTGTGAGTGTACATGCATAAAATAAGCTATGTCTATCACAGTGGTAGAATCCTCCCACTCTAAGCAAGACCTAGTATTCAGAGCCAAGAAGTCACATGGCCAGATCCTGATTTCAACATGGCTGCTGGTCCCACTTCCCACATGGTGGGGGAAGGAGGCTTTTTAGGGTGAGTAGGATATCTACAGTATTCCAGTAGTCTGTCTCAGGCCTGGGAGCATGGGCCCTAGCACTGACGCTGTGTTCCAGACTAATGTGTGTTGAAGAACGTTCCAGAGTGGAGTAAGTAGTCAGATGGCTTGTGGGCTTTTTATCTCCCTCACCGCCAGAACAGTAAGCAGGAGCTGAAAGGACCCACCATTTGGTATGGACTGTGATTAGGAGGGCCTACTGTGGTGGAGGTCACCACTCAGAAATCCTGTCCCTTCAGGTCCTCACCTTACCCAGGTTGTAGGTTTGATTACACTACTGAGTTTCCTTGAGCACTAAATATAAAAAAATATATTAAAGTAAAGACATTAATAGGTGATGGCTTTTTTAGCTTATAGCTGGCTCTATTTAAAAAAAAATCAAAAAAGCTTTAATGCACCGTGTATCTTTTCATAAGAACTGTTCCATTTTTTTTTCTTTTCCCCTGTCAAAATTTATTTTCCTTTCCTCTTTTCTCTCCCTGCCTGCCCTTAAGGGAGATTTATGTGACAAGCTAAGGCCTTGATAATGGTACTACTGGATGTCTAGGCTTTGGTAAGAGAGAGCAGCCATGGCTTCTGCGAGTCTGAGCTCCAGTTCAGGCCCTTTCTCCCAGAATTCCTGCAAGCTTATGCCTGTCACAAGGAGATCTCCTACTCAAAGCAAGGGAAGTTGGAGAGACTGGAGGCTAGCAAACAGCTTCTTCAGAGTGACATTTTGATGACTCAATTAATCTGCAACACGCTAACTCTATTCTCTGGACGTTTCCAAGGTAAAGCTTAGCGGAGGAAAGTGACAGCCATTTTTCAGGCCAGGAAGTCCTTTGTCAATAGTTACTGACATTTTGATGAACTCACAGGTTTCCTGACTTCAGACCCACCCATGGCTGAACCAGCACGCCAGCTCCATTCTCCACAGCTTCTCTCATCCTGCAGTCACCGTCCCTTGGCTGCCCTTCCCCGAGACCAGCATTTGTGCTCTTCCTGGGAGAGTGGCTGGAGGTGGAAACAGCAGGCTGAAGAGGGAGGTACCAGGGCCTCTGACAGATTGCAGAGACCTTGGAAAGAAGATGGCCAAGAAGGTTCAGGAAGACCGGACTGAGTTAGTTAACTGTAAACACCAAGGATCAGGGAAGGACACTGTTCAGACATTTGTAAGAGAAGAATAGGTGCCTGGGCAAGGCCATGTGGTAGAAAACAGCCAGCAAGCAAGTGACCCACAGGTCAGCTGGCACTCCCAGGCTCATCCTATAGCTCCAGATTTCATCTCTGTGAATATGTTTACAAAGGTGCCCAGTATGTGCTTTTCTGGCTGATTCAAACCAGGGATAAAACAAGGGAGAGAGTGCAGTGGCAGTCCCAGGATTTATGGGGGGAAATGTAGCTAATAAAATATGGCCCACAGCAGTGGCGCATGCCTTTAATCCTAGCACTTGGGAAGCAGAGGCAGGCAGATTGGTGTAGGAGGTTCTTTTGTCTATGTGTTGCTTTCATTGGTTAAATAAAGAAACTGCCTTGGCCTTTTGATAGGGCAAAACTTGGATAGGTGGGGAAAAGAGAACTAAATGCTGGGAGAAAGAAGGCAGGCAGAGAAAGCCGCCAGGGAGCCTCTAGGTCAGACATGCTGAATCTTTTCCGGTAAGCTACGACCTCATGGTAAACACAGATTAATAAAAATGGGTTAGATCAAGATGTGAGAGTTGGCCAAAAAGAGGCTAGATATAATGGGTCAGATGGTAATTTAATTAATACAATTTCTATATGATTATGATTATTTTGGGGGTTAAGCAAGCCATGGGGTGGGTCACAGCCCGCTCCTTCTACAACAGCGGATCTCTGTGAATTCGAGGCCAACCTGGTCTACAAGAGCTAGTTCCAGGACAGGCTCCAAAGCTATACAGAAACCCTGTCTCAAAAAACCAAGGAGAAAAATATCCTGACCCCCTAGAACAGGCACTTACCCATTAGCCCTAGGCAGAAAACATTGGGTTATAATTTATATTCCTCTTAGGTAGAAGAAGAGAATGGGAATACTACATTGCTCAAGAGGGGAGCTGAAGACCTATACTCTTTCATGAACAGAGAACCCCTACAAGCGTTTGCATATACACCCTCTACCCCTCCCACACACACAGAGACCCATCTTTCAAACCAATGACAGGTTTTGTTATCATACAAACTTCCCCACCCTCTCACAAGATGACAAATATTGTTGGAGATCTTTTGTAAAGGAAAGGACCCTTCAATATCAGCCCAGCATCCAAGGATGCAAAGCCTCGAGTCTCCCTTTGTTCCACCCACCTTACCATGCCTCTCCTCCATCCTGTCTCCCCAGCCCTATTATTTTTAGTGGCAATAGAACCAGCTCCTAATCTAGGGCTTTGATCTTTTGAGCAAATTTAATTAACTTCATTTTTAACTACAGCCTCCTAGACTTTGGCAGGAGGGAGTCATTTGTCTTGCAGATGACTAGCCTGACTCCTCTGGAGGTGAAGAGAAGAGAAAAAGATGATGCCCCTTTTCTCCTTTCTTCATCCAGAGCATCAGTTAAGGGTACCATTATGGACCATGGAAACCACTGTAGGTAGATACCAGATTGGTGACCCAGAGAGGTGAGACTGTGTGGGAGAAAGAAATCCAAGCCAGCTAATGAATGACATCCAGATCCAGGAAGAGGCAAGTATATGATTATTAGTGTGAGTATATGTCTACTCACGTGATTATGTACACACATGTGAAAGTGTGTGTTTATGTATCTTTGTGTACAAAATGTATACATGTGTGTACATGTGTGCATTTGCATATGTATTTGTATGTACATATGTGCATGCATTGTGTGTGGATGTATGCAAGCATGTGGATGTGTACATTCATATATGTACATACACACTGTGTGCATGCAAATATGAGCCTGTGTACTATGTCTGCATGCGACTATGTGACTGCATTATGCATGTGAGTGTTTGTGGGCATATCGATGTATACACATATCTATGTGTATTCATATTGTGTGAGTATGTATACATGAGTGAATGCGTGTACTATGTGTGTACATGTGAGTGTGTGAGTCTATTGTGCATGTGTGTGATTCTATGTATATGTGTATGCATGTGAGCATATGTGGGCATGTGTGTGTTCACATACATTTGTGTCTCTGGCAAGAGGCTGACAGTTCAGCTGTCACTGCTGGTTTGACCTGTGGCCTCCTGCAGGGTGATAAATGAGAAAGGGGAAAAACAGTCTGTTTTCTCTGCCTGTATTTTTTCCTTCTTTGTTTTCATTAAACGCTGATTATTAATATTAGAAGTGGAACACTGCCACAAGAAGCCATTTGCAGTTAATAAGGCTGTCGCCGCTGCCTGGGGAGTTAATAGAAGGCCAGGGAAGCCATGTGAGAACCATTTAAGTGCCACATTCACCAAGCAGGTCAGAAGGAAGGGCAAAATGGGGCACCCTGGAAGCTCAGTTCTAGTCCCACACACTGGCCAGGGATCCCCGTTCCCTGCAGGGATGGGGGTCACGTGCGGATGTGCACAGCTGCTGGGTCGCAGGCCAACTGTGTGCACTGCAGTTAGGGAGCAGCCCTCCCTGCCTGCAGCTGTAAAAACATTGGCCAAGCTTCCAGGCAGACTTGGTCAGTCTGTCCCAGGACCTGAGGACTGCAGGCCCCAGGCCGGGCCTCACAACAACAGTTATGAGGACATCGGTGCGATGGCTCCACCTCACCCAGGGTAGTATTCGGCCTCTGATGGGAAGCTGATCGCAAATGAACTTAATGGTGACAGGTCTTTGAGATTTGGGGGCTGCTTGGAAGAGAAAAGGCAAAAGAAGATTCCTGCAGGTCCAGGTTGTTCCTTCAGACAGGATGGCACAAGGCAGTAAGGTGAGCTTCTTCCTCGGGGTCCTGATCAAAGTGTTCTTTCCTGATCTAAGGGAAGAAAGACTGACCCTGGGCTGGGGACAAATGAAACTGGGGAACATCACTTTCCTCTCTGAAATAAGAACAGTAGCACACACCACAAGATGACAAGCAGCCATCTTCCTGGTGAATGGAAGGGGACTGTTTTTAAGTAGCTGTCTTGTAGTTACATTGAGATGCCAATCTTACAACTACTGGAGAATATGATGACCTTGGTGGTTGTGTGCAAACTGCGCCCTGAAGAACTGCACGCATGAGACCGATGGTGGGTGCAGTGCACACTCACGCTGGCTGAGTCTGAGAGGTCATTTCCATAGTTCTGTGGATGCAGGGGTCCAGGTGTGTGTGTCAGGACTCGTCTGGGTGTCTGTGTGTGCATCAGTGGTATAGAGCAGCAGTGACCTTCATCTCCCTTTCCTGCCCTGTGCATCACATCCTGCAATGAAAACATAGCCCAGCCTTTTTGCAATAGACTCTGCTGTGAGGACGTCAGTGATGCAGAGTTCTCCAGGGCGAGGAGGAGAAAAGGCAATCCGATCTGAGGAGTGTGAGTGAAATAACAACCATCTTGACAACAGCAGCTCTTCAAAGTTCCAGGGAAACCAGAAAGCCAAGGATGCCATCTCACGTGAGCCGTGGCTGACTGTGCCTATGGAATGCAGGTTGGTTTGCCTTTATCTCAGCGTGAGATAAAGTTCTGCCCGCTCCACGAATCACCCAGAGTCTATTAAATACCAAATATTCACAAGTTTTTCCAGTGCCAAAAGGAAGTGCTTGAATCACAGAGCTTTTTTCCCTATGAAGCACAGCTCCCAGACCTAGAAATGTGCCGACACAATATATTGTCAGCTCAACACACACTAGATAGCAGGATGAAGAGCTTGTATAAAGAAAATCGTATCTGCCCTTTTGTTCTATTTGTGTTCAATGAGATAATGGATACTTTCAAACTGTAGATGATCCCAAAATCTGTGGCCCTGCACACGGCCACCCAGTCAACCTGCTGTGAATTACTCATTTGGGACATGGCTACAATCAGACATAGAAAACTGGGCACTTAAAAGAATGCAATAAAATCTTACAATTTAAAACAAAAATCTTGAGAGAAAGAAGGATGTTACAATTATTTTAGGTCCCCTTCCGAAATGCACATTATACAGGTGAACTCTCATGTCCCAGACTTCAGCACATCTGTTTCAAGTGTCCTTCAATACCCACTTTCTGTGGATGGGCTGGTTCTCATAACTATGTGTTAGGGAGAAAAAAAGAACAGGGAAACAGTCCAAGAGCAAACTCACTGTGTCCTTGAAAGCAGCTAGAAGGTAAACAGATGTTATAATAGTTTATCTCATGATTTAAAAATGCATGAAGTTGAAACAGGAAGTAGGAAATACAGCCATGGAAAGATTATGAATGGAAAAGACCTCTCACCAAAGACTCTTTCAATATGGAGCTACAGCTGATAGCCTCAGCTTTCCCAGTTGTTTTCTGTTGGACTATTGCGAAAGCCTGGTGAGATGTTGTTTGACTGTCTTTTGACAGCGCCTCTGTCAGTGAATCGCTATTACTTCTTTTACTTTGCTTGCTATATATTTAATAATATCACTCATTCAAAGCCAAGTTTACCCTAGGAAAGACCATCTTCCCTAGGAAGCCAAACGAAGAATGACCCGGAAGACAGAGCAAGCTCCCAATGGTAGTTGCAAGGACTGGCTCAAAAGTCCAAGGCTCGAACTATAGCTCTGCTGTAGTTCATCCCAGTGCTCTTGGTTAAGTACTCATCCCAGTGCTCTTGGTTAAGTACTCATCCCAGTGCTCTTGGTTAAGTACTCATACCCACTCTGTAGCCCAATCTCTTCATTCAGAAAACAGAAATTCTTCATAGGCCTGCAATGAGAATTATACAAAATATTATAAATCACCAAGCCTAGGACATCCAAGGCCTCACAATAAGGAGCCACTGCTACCATCTCACAGAGGAGACTGCAGAAGATAAGCAGTGTTTGCCCTGAATACCTCAGGCAGGCGGGGTGGAGGAGTTGTTCTACAAAGCATCTCTGTCTCATGCAGTGAGAAAGACAGGGGATCATGTATTTGATGTGGAAAGGTATGGTCTTCTATGCTCTGAAGACAGACTTTGGTCTAAATAATAGCCCTGCTAATATAGGGATTGGGTGCTCTAGATATTTTCTGTGGTTCTTGACCTGGGAGATGCTCAAGTATTTCATGGCTATTCTAGCCAGCACTGTCTTAGAACTATGATGAGAAAGTCAAATCTTCATCAGGGAAAGGAAATTGGCCATTGACCTCCAGAACGTCAAAGGCCTCTTGAAATGACACAATGCTACAGATAAAAACTGAATACTTGAGAGGGAGGTCCTTGGCCATTTAAGAATCTGAGAATTCATGTCAGCCTGAGGCTTCCAGGGAGTCCTAGCAGCTAACTCATTTAGTGTCTGCAAGGTCTCAAGCACAAATCTAAACAAGTTACAACGGCTAAGCACCACTTGTCTAGATCGCTAACTTGACTGGTACACTTCTGGTTCCTTCTTAACTGCCTTAATTTTTGTCCTGCACACAATGTGGATCTTTGGGGAAATATGTTAGTACTGTGTTTTCTGTCAGTAATGCCAACCTGGAGAAGGCATGCTAAGGGTTAACTCTGGGTTGGTTCTGGAGACAAAAAGACTAGAGAACTGAGCAGTATCTCCCATGTGGAGAGGGAGCACAGAATTCTGAGGTCATGTGAGCAGGCTATGATACTCTCAGAGCCAGCAAGAGCTTATGGGCAAGTCAATGAGTTCTGACATCATACTTTCACTTTTAGGACCGTATCCCGTAAAATCGTGATCTTACTCCCTTAAGTTGTTTTGTAATAGACAGACAACTGATACATTCCAAGTGTGCTGGTGTCTAAACACTATTGACCCTAGAAATGACTCTCCTATAGACACCTACAGTCTAGTAAAGTCTGGCAATAATCCTTACTTGCTGGCTGCCCTGTCTTCTGTAAGCACAGAAGTCATTCTGCAGAATGGTATCTGACCTTTCTGCTTCCTTGACACGGGAGCACCTTGTCCTCTCAGCCTTAGCTCTAATCCAAAATGGCCGCCAGGCTGAGGAGAACCACGCTCTGGAGGAGTGCTGTGAGGAATTGCTATGCTCAGTCCAGCTCAAAGCTCATTCAAGCATGACCTTTGCTTTCTAAAAGCAAGCAATTCAGGCAAATGACTCTGAGACTCGTTCCATTGCAAAGTACCCCGTCGCACTTTGCGAACCGTTTTTAAACACTAATACATTAAACCTGCAATAACCCAATAGACAGTTGGAGGGTAAATTAATTTATTACGTTTTTATACTAGCTCCTACTTTAAATGGAAAGTAAAGAGGTCCAAAGTTTTAAGAGAAAATGTGAGTCCTTCAAACTTCAAGAGTTCTCCCCATGCTTCTCTTTTTTCCTGTTAGTTGGAGGTTATCTGGTTTCTGCTGGAGAGTGCCATAGCCTGCCTCTTAGCATCTCAATAAACACACAACCAGGGTTGAAGGCTTAGGACCCTAAGAGAGCTCACATTAATGCAGGATCAAAGTCATGAATAGGATCATCAGGAACAGGAGAGGGCAAGGAAGGAAGTCAGGCACCCTTGGTCTCTGCAGCAGAGCTATGGAGTTAGACCTCAGGAGCCAGCTCCCCTGAAGACACTGAAGGCGTTATCTGACACTAATAAGATATTATAAGAAAAGATACAAATCAAATAATGCTGTAAAAATGGGAATTTACAGACCTAAACGATGGTATGTAGAAAGATTGGAGGAGCCACCACACTGATTCAGTCTTGAACTGGAGAAAGACTTTTAACTTGCATTGGTAGAGAATGCCCTGACATTCTGTGATGGAAAACCACCTAAGACCATTTGCGGCATGACAAAAGAATGAGGGAGTGGTCCTTGACTTCTTCTTGGGCAAGCACTGATTTGTTCCTGGCCTCACATGGAGGGAGTGAAAGGATTGAACTCAAGAAAGATATCAGACCCTTTGAAGGTGGACTTTGGGATCCTCATTTACATTTTAGAGTTCATTTCAAATCATATATTGTGCCTTTGACCTGGACTCCAGGCCTACAAAATCTCTGTAAGCCTCATGTCCAGCTCACAAATATCCTGCTTAGAAATTTCTTGGTGTTACAATAAATCCAACTGTTTCCCTATTGCTGTCACCCTTTTAAGTATAAACAATATATACAGAGAGCATGTCTAAAAGAAATCCTTTCAACTGTCTTGCCTGTGTGTGCTGATCTCTACCAGAAATTCTTCTGTGATCCGTGTGGCTTCCTTAATCTGTGTTTATTATTTCTCTTACCCCACTGTTTATGACTGTACACTTCTCCCCATTAAAGTGAAGTTGAAATTTTTTATAAGTTGAATTTTATTGTTTTTATTGAGCTATATATTTTTTCTCTGCTCCCCTTCCTTCGTCCCCCTCACCTTCAACCCTCTCCCAAGATCCGCATGCTCCCAATTTACTCAGGAGAACTTGTCTTTTTCTACTTCCCATGTAGATTAGATCCATGTATGTCTGTCTTAGGGTCCTCATTGTTGTCTAGATTCTCTAGGGCTATGAATTGTAGGCTGGTTTTTCTTTGCTTTATGTCTAAAAGCCACTTATGAATGAGTACATATTTGAAAAAAAATACACTGAATTTATGATAAAAGCTCCTATAGATGTCAAAAACTCAAATGCCTTTGCACTGGGAAAGTCAGTGTTTCTTGTGCTATGGTGGGGAGCTGTCTGAATTTTGATGAAACTGGAGACACCTATCCTCTCCTAAACCTTTCCTCTGCTGCTCTATAGAGAGGGCAAGGTCCTTACATTTTAACAACACAAACAGCTCTTGCATGGGTAAGGCATCCTCAAAGCTCATGAAGGATGTAGGGAGACTGAACAGGCATTTCTCCACAGCCCTTGCTGCTTTTCGTTTCACTTACCCTGGAAATAATATGCCTTGCTAAGAAAGTGTTGAACTAGTAACTATCCTGACCCTCCCATCACTCACTCGACACCTTCCTCTTAAAGGGAGATAGATCCATTTCTTCAGAATGGCTTCTTTGAGTGACCTGAACTGGGCTCTGTGACTGTGACTGAAGAGCCTCTCACAGGGAGCTTTCCTTCTGGGGACTTCCTAGGGGTGAGTCAAATCCAGAATCTTCCTGGAGGTTGCAGACATTTATATTTTTCCTCCCCAGGACCACCAAACTGAACCAGAGGCTGGAGTAAGCTAAGGCAGAACTGCACAGGGAGCTACAAAGCCCCTCAGCATGGTGTTTTGTGTTTAAGGATGAGGGTATTCTCATGACTCAGTGGCACAGATCACCATGTACTATAGGTTTCACTGCAAGGAAAATGTATGTACTGCTAAAAATCACTTTCAATATTTATATTCAAATGTTCTCAAATTTCCCCAGTTCATAAAGTAAACATGGAAGTTTCATATCTGAAAGGAATTCCATGTTCTGTCTAGCCTATTCTTGACACATACATAATCAAAGCTCTAAAATAGGAAGAGTATTATTATTTATAAATTCTAATATTTATAGTCAGAGTTCTTAAATACTACAGGCTAGCATGACTCAAAGGCTCTTACTACAGCTTATATAATGTACTATTTTACTTATATTTGCAGGAAATAAAAACCCTTTAGGGATTTCTGAATCTCATCTCTATCTTCTTTTGCTTTTAAAGATGGTTCTTTATTTTCATAGTAAGACATTTCTTTTGTTTTTTCTAACTTGTCTGCCTTTGCCCATTTCCCCTATTTTCTTTTATAGAGAGTCAAGGCTGGAACTGGAGGCACAATTCTTAAAAGGTAGTTTATTTATCAACACGTACATGCATGCCTACCCATTCTTACATAGGTTTCATTTGTGCACAGAGAAACCATGTATAATTTTCTCAATAAGAAGTGCTCAGACCTAATGCTTTTCTATCTACTTAGTGTCTACTAATTTCCATTAATAAAATATTCCTTCGCCTACTGTGAATTCTCATTACGCAAAATTCCAGTATATATGATTTTAATTCTGTGTACTTTTAACACATTAGTGAGAATTGTCCTGTGAGCACATAAAATCACAAGCCATTCTGAGTTATTAAGTAAAAGTTCCCTGAAATATAAATGAAATCACATCCAGAGACACAAACTCCTGCCATCGTGTATTACTGGATGGGGTTAAACAAGAGATTACCAGTTAGCACATAAAATAAAGTCAGACTTTCATAGATATAAAAACATGGACAAGGGAGTAAAAGAACGCAAATCAAAATGAACAATATTAAGTGTCTCAGAATGGTGGTAATAATTTTTCAATGTTTCCAGTTTCTCTTCATCTGCATGGAGAGTATGTGAGTTATCTACAAGATTAGCTGATGAGACCAAGGGGAAGTGCTGCCTTGTGAGCATGTAATCCTAAAAGCTAGGTGTGGTGACATATTTCTGTAACCTGAATGCTGGATGGGATATCTCACAGACACGCAAATTCTGTCTGCCAGTGTAGTGTACAAATCCCTCCTCCATATCAATACAGAAAACACAGAGGCAAATCTGGAGTGTTTGGGCAAATAACATAGATACAGAGTCACTTTCTGAGTGGTCTATGCAACAATCCCTGCCCCCGTGTGCTTAGAGAACCCAGCAGACAAGGGGCCCCTGGGGGCAGTGACTGAACCAACCCATGGTGCTCTTCAAACTGGAATAGAAGGAAAGAACCTCTGCACTTTGAAGAAGCATGACAGTGCTGTGTCCGGCACATCTTACCCCGTACATCTGTTTCTTTCCTCGCAGTTTGTACCGCCAGGAAACGCAACATCTTATTTTCTTTCTAAAGGCATCTGCTTAGAGGACATGGCATATTTTTGACAAATAAACAAAAGCAAAACAATACCAGTTGGGAAGCAATTATAAAAATTAAAGTGGTAAAAATTATAAAAATTGAAAGTGTCTAGGATGGCTTCTTCTGAGGCCTTGGTATTTGACCTCGTGAAGCGTGGAAAACACTTCTTCCACGTGTTGGCAGTGAATTATCCTTGTCAACCAGGTGGCAGTTAGCAATACCAGCAGGTGTGCCTGAGGAGGGAAGCCTCGCCCTCATCTGGTGAGCTAGGAGCTGGGACTGAATACGAAGGCAAATGGAAGAAAAAGCCAGTTGGGCACAGCATCCTCTTCCTCTGCTTCTTGCTCTGCTGTGGTGTGAACCAGCAGCACCATACTGCTGCTCCGGCCGCCATGCCTTCCCCCCGTGATGGAGTAGGTCCTCAAACCACAAGCCAGAATAAACATCTCTTCCCTTCAGCTGACTCTGTTAGGCATTTTGTCACAGTAATGAATAAATAACTAATACCCAGTCCTCCATCTTGGTCCCATGTCTCATTCAAGTTTTAGTGCCATGGTAACCTCACCAGAAAGTCCTTCCATGACATCACTTACCTAAATAGTCCCCTAGGGACCTAGGTCCTATTTTAGCTCTGGCTGAAGTTAAATTTTGACTCATATAACTGTTTTCTTTCTCCTAAACTCATTTCTCCATCTTTAAAAAAATCAGAGACTATGTTTTATGATCATCTAATCTTTGGGGCACAGAGGAGAGTCTAATACACAGTATATTTCTTTAAAGTAGTGGGCTGATTTAATACGTAGTAAATATTAATTACTGCTGACTATAATCAGAAAGAGTAATAACCCATCTTTTTCCTGGTAGCTCGGATCATGAATCTGGACTTTAGGAATGCCTTAGAGTGGAAGTTAAGAAGGAAAGACAGATAATATCATGCATTTTCTTTTAAATTATACTGGAAAAGACCAAACTGGCAGAAAAGTTGCAAGAACAGCATAATGAAAACTTATGTATCTTCAACCTAAATTTGCCAACTGGTAAAACGACCTCTTCTTAGCTCCATGGAAATCTATATACATGTCTAAGCAGAACTAGAGGCACATGGACACATACACAGATCCATATGTATGCTATTATTTATATATGCATACACATAACATATGTGTTTGTATACATACACCTACTTCATGCTAAGATATTGAGAAGTCATTATAGGCACCAAGGTGCTAAACTACTAAAGACTTGAACAGGTTTCTCCAAGGAATGAGACTATTCTTACCAAAACACAGTATAGCTAATGCACTTGGAAAGTACAACACTAGCAATATTGTTGTGTCATAAATTGTTAGGATCCAAGTCTCCCTGATTGTCCCAATGCTATCCTTATACGAATTCTCTTAAGCTAAGCTCAGTGCATAATCAACATGCAGCTGGCTGACTCACCTCATCTGTCTCTTTTAATCCCAAGAGTTCCCCAGCTCTTAGTCATTTATGACATCTATTCCTTCAAAAATTCCATTCTAATCATTTTGTTGGGCATCCACCAGCATGTCTGGTTCAGGTGACATTGTTTGCACCAGAATATTCAGGAAGTCACCATGGTCTTTCTCAGTAAGCCACATCAGGTAACCCAAAGCAGAATAGACTCTTGGCTTTACCATCCTGTTGGGACCATTTGGAGTCTCCCCCCTAAATTTTTTATAAGACAGAAGACCCATCTGTCTTAGGTCATCTTAGAAGAGTAAATCCTTACCCATCTTTGGGAGGCTCCTTCCGAGTCTTAGGAGGGCCCTCTTCTGTAGAAGCTGGCCGTCTACGGAGGAGTCATCATTGTTTGTGCAGTATTTGCAAACATTCTTCTGAAGTACAGTGAGCTGAAGACCTTGTCACCTGGTCAGCTAACTTGACGCCCATGGAGTCATCCGAGAGGCCCGTGTGATGGACTAGGAGTCTTCCTCAGTCTGTGTGTTAATTGGAGAACATCTCCATCCATATTGTCAGGCTCCAAGGACTATCCCTCTAATCAATGTCCAACCTTGACCTCTGATCCTTAATGTCAACACCAGGTGATCAGGACCTGGGACCCCAGACTCAGCAGAAGTCCTGTGGCTCACGGGTACTAGATTCCCTGCCCTCCCTGCCCCTGAGTCTGGCTGGGATCCCGCAGCAGATGGGATTCACTGACTTAGCTAGTCTCCACAGTGTGACTGCCTTCAGCCTTTGTCTGGTCCCACCTGTGTTTGGTTGTTCAAATTATTCTCAGTCCATCTAATCCATGGTCATCCCCTGAGCCAGCTGGTAACTGTTCCAGCCTTCCTTAAATTCCAGAAAAGAAAACGGATGAATGTTTGGGGTGAGCCTACTTCCTGATAAAGAATTCACAGATGCCATGCTCCAGTCAATATCCAGTTTAAGGGTTATTTGTCAAGACACACAGTGAATATGCAGTGCTGTGGGAACTCCTTCAGCCAACAACTTTTGAAGATACTGGCACACTTTGGGGGTGGTCTCATATTCTATAAGTACAGACAAAAAGTGTGTGTGGCCCCTTTTCCTGCTGGATTCATTTCCCAGTTCCCAGAGCACGCAGAGGACCGTGGATCGCTACCCTTACTGTGAGTTGATCCCCAAATAAACAAACCTTTGTTATACTCCATTCTGGGCTATTGTGGAACTCTTTGATACTACTACAACCTAGCTTTATTTATCTATTTCAAAGCAATCTACATCAGCTTGTTTATATCTACCAATAATGAAATGAACAACTTTAAGAGAGCAAGGGAGGGTGGATTGTTAAGCTTTTCAGTTTCTCTATTTGCACATGAGCCTGAGCATGCAAATGCAGTTTATGCAGTGACTCAATCAGTAGAAGTCTCCCTCATTGAACTTTCTTACTAAAGCCATCATTGGTAAAACACCCCTCCCCGGCCTTCATAGGTGCTCCCTCCACAGGATTGGTCACACCGACAGTGATGGGCATTTCCCTGGATTCTCCTTTGACTTTCTCCCCCTCCTGTTTATAAAAACTGATAAAATATTTCTTACTTCTTTTTATTTGTGAGACTGGAATGAATAGTTCAGAAGCCAACCTCTGGAAAGCCAATGGCAATATTAGGGGGAAAAAGTGTATAAAATGATAGGTTTCAACTGGGGTGAGCAGACTGGTGGCGAGAAATGGGTCTGAGCATAACGTATACAATGAGAAAATCTTTCATAAATGCAAAAGCTCCAATTCAATTAAAGTCTGCCTTTTATGTGTCAGATGCTGGCTGGCTGACGCAAGATAGAAAGATAAGAGGTGATTTTTGTGCCCTGGTGAGGATGGGAGGCAAACATATTTATTTTTGAAAATGCTATGACTGTTTATTTCTTTGTCAGTGTCGGGGGCCTGGAAAACTATCCTGCCAGAGACTGAGAGAGGAAGTGAAGTTTGCAGCACTGGGTTGAGCAGCAGAGAAGGTAGGACTAGCAAGAAGCATGGCTGCCACTCAGACATGTCACGAGATGGGCCAGAAGAAAAACTGCTGCAGGGAACACACTGTGGGCATCGGAGGAGACTGACACAGACTCTACTTATCAACTTCATACAGTCCCCACCTAGGTGCTGGTTCTGTCATTGAATGTTCTCACACACACACACACACACACACACACACGTACACGGCAATGGACTCAGGCTACCCAGTGAGACATTTTAACCTCTCTTTAGACATATTTCTAGCCTCCTCATGAACAAGGACTTCACAGACGACCTTTCCTCAGCCTCCACCCCTCCTTGCAGCATGGTGCGTGGAAGAGATGCATGCACACAGTCAGAGGCAATTAATAAAATTCAGCAAGCTCAATGAGAGCTAGGTTTAAAATCTAATTATGTCCCAGAAAACACTAGTGAATCCATTTAAAAGCTCTTATAATTTATTAGCGTTTACTGAGTGGCCATATGTAATGTAAAAATGTGAAAAATATGAAAAAAAATCAGATTTCCTCTATGCCAGAAAGGACCATTTAAAAGACATAATGGAAACAAAATTACATTTACAAAAGTATGAAGAAGAGGGGTGGGGAAAGCTACAATAATGACCCTGAAAAGATAGGCAAAGGGTCTTTATAAAAGAAACTACATAGTCAGAAAAGGATAAAGGTTTGAAGTAAGTGATGGTTCTGGGTAAGAAGCCTGAACCTTCCAGACAGGTGGGAACTTTACATGGCTAGGGCACAATAGTAACATAACACAAAATTGAAATCTGCTTAGATATTTTGAATCGTTGCCGAAATGATTCTAAACGTCTTCTAGAAATAAGCACACAAGAGGTGCCTTTATTTGGAGAAAATATTAGTTAGTGTGAATGAACCTTGCCATATAAAAATTATCTTACAAAACTGTGATAATTTGATAAGCACGAAAGAGACCAAAGAACCAATAGCTTCCCCAAACTACGGGGATCATCCACAAATAAACAACGTGTGACTGGTTGTTCTAGAGAACACTGTAAGGCAGTGATCGGAGGGACTGTCAGCCAGTGGACAATGCTATAAAATATCCAAACCACATGCAAAATGACGGATAACCTCAGTATGTGTACATCCAGATAAATGCTCATTGTGTTAAAGATTCAAATGTAAAAATAGATGAGAAGAAAATGACACCTTAAAAACACCTAAATGGGAAGATGTAATAGAAAAAAAAAAACAAGTAATATAAAGGACACTATAAGGAAAATAAATAGCGACAGCTATATTAAAGTGTAATCTTTCCTATACCAAAAATAACAAGCAAAATAAATATGCATGTGGAAAACTGGAAACAAATATCTGCTGAGGCCTGATGATATTTGGTACATGAGCAGCTCTTTGAACCACGTAAAAGTATTGAGGATGAGGAAAATTTAAAAATCATAGGCAAAAGACAGAAAACTTCACAAAAGAAGAAACATAAAAGATGCATTTCTGGTATGGAAGTCTTTGAAGCTGAGTCAGATATGGTAACCAAGGGCTCCAGAGAGACGGACTCACTGAGAGCCCGGCCAAATGGTGCAAAGTCTCTGCAGATTCAAAGAAAGGGGCCTAAGTAGTGCAGTCCTGCAATCGCAGTGACTCAGGAGGTGGAGGCTGGAGGATTACAATTCCCGGATAGCTTGGAGTGAATGCAAGAGCACTCCTACAATTTACTAAAAACCTATCTCAAAACAAAAGGTTCAAAGAGGGCTGGAGATATATCTCAGTGGTAGAGCGCTTGCCTAGCATGTGAAATGGAATGGGTTCAATCCCCTGTATTTAAGAGGAATGGAAAGAGAAGGAGAAGGAAAAGGAGGAGGAGGATGGGGAGAAGGGAGCAAGGGGAAATAAAAAAAAAAATAAAGTTGCTTTTTGTAACACTTAGGTCATCTCACCAGTAATACAAAAAACAAAAAGAGTCTATCAAATTAAATTAGTCAACATTCAAAACTATAATGATACTTAATGAAGACATCAAGAGGTAAGACGGAGCTATAGACATGCAGCTGCTCTCGGTGAGCATAGACTCAGCCTTGGGAGAAAGTTGTATGTAGAAAAATTAAAAATATAACAAACCATTAACTTCCAAGGAGAACACAAGGCTTTTTGGGGGGAGGAGCTGGAAAAATATTCACAAAGTGTGAAAAAATAAAACAGGACCATGGAGATGTTTCCTGCAGACAGGATTCTAGGCTTTTATTTTCCTGTCCCATCATCTTCAGAGCAGGAATCCAATCTTCCAGGTTATTTCATGGTCCTGAGATAACAATTTAGATTCCAACTGTTGGTCAGGAAGGGACACAAAGCGCAAGTCAAATCCACACTTAGATGCCAAATGAGTCATGTCCTTTGAATGAGCCCCATGTTTAAAACATCTCCCCATCCCATACTTCTTAAATAGTACAATCAACTGATACACAAAAGATAGTTGCTATGTAAGAAAAACTTACTGGCTTTGCCTCAGAAGTTATTAGATAATACATTAAAATAATGAGCAATGGTGAGAGTTCAACCAGTAAATGATTGCCCCGCAAGCATGAGGGCCTGTGTTCAAACTTCAGGATTCATGTTATCAAAAAAAACTTGCAAGTAGTGACAATTTAGGGAAAAAAAGAGTCCATGAATTTGAAAGAGAGCAAGGTATATGGAGAGGTTTGGAGGGAAGAATGGGAAAGGCTAAATGATACAATTATGTTAGAATCTCAAAAATAAAAGAAAAATAGAAATAAATTAATTAAATATGTTTTTAAAGATGTGCATGTTGGAGTCAGGCAGCTGTGATCCTAATGCTTGGGAGCAGATCTCTGAGGCTTACCAATCAGTCAGGCTGCTCCACTTTGCAAATCCCCTATCCATGAAGGACCCTGTCGTCTCAAGGAACCAAAGTGGCGTCTGGGGAAAGATGTCTGAAGTTGTTCTCCTGCATTCACGCTCACACACAGGTGTGCCCGCATGCATGAACATACACACATTGCAAAACATGAACCAAGAGTCCAACCATGTGCAAATAGCATCCCTACCCAGAGAGGCAAAACCCATTAGGAGAGAAAGACAGAAAATAAATGAATAAAGAAGGGAATCGGGGGTTCACACTGTTGCAGCTGTTGCTGTCTTTGCAAGGCTTTGGGCCTGACCATAAGCCCACACTCATTTCCTATGAAAATTACACCTTATAAACTTAAAAAAAAAAGGAGCCAATATGTGAGAAAATACTCAGGGCCAGGAGCCACAGAAGCATAGTCAAAACCACAGCAAGGGGTCTCAATGTCCCAGGAAGAACAGCTGTTACCCAAAAGGTTGAAGAGGAACAAGTGCTGGTGAGACTTAGAGTCCTACATATCGTAGGCAGTATTGGTAATGAGTTTAGCCGGATGAAGACAGTATGGAACTTTTAAAATAAATATTGAAATTTCAAAAAAATAAAATAAATAATTTTAAAAATACACAAACTACCATATAACCCAGCAATGCCACTACAAGCACTTCCCAGAGGGGATAAAATTCATATGTGAAAGAGAGGCCAGCTCTTCCCTGATAATCAGAATCTGTTCAGTGAGGACTAGATGAAGAAAAGGTGGTATATACACACACCACAAAATACTACGCAGCTGAGAAAGTTGCAGTAACACAGAGGTAACTAGAGGTCACTGTGTTAACTGAAACAAGCCAGTCATAGAGTGACAAGGACCACATGATCACAGGCATGGCTGGATCTTTAAAAGGCTGGCCTGACAGAAGTTGCTGTGCAGAAGTGGTCACTAAAGGCTGAAGAGACTGGAGGCTGGGGAATGTTGAACAACAGACACTAAGCTACACTTCTGTAGAAGTAAGAATCTCTGGGGTATAGACTGTAGACTAGGGTGTAGCCAGAAGACTGACTACAGATATCAGTAGTGCACAGTGCAGGCAACAATGTCAGAGAAAAGGATTTTCATTGTTATTCCATAACAAAATGACAAATGTTTGGGAAATAGATGTGTGTGTGTGTGTACATATATGTATGTATATATATACATGTCTGTATATATATAGTGGCATATATATTTATATGACAAACATTGTGTAATATATATGATATATATAATATAATATATAATAATATAATATATAATAATATATATGTGTGTCTTAGGGTTTCTATTGTTATGAAGTGATACCATGATCATGGCAATTGTTATCAAGGAAAACATTTACTGGGGCTTGCTTATAGTTCAGAGGTTTAATACATTATTGTAATGACAGAAAGCATGGCAGCACACAGGCAGACATGGTGATGAATGAGAAGCTGAGAGTTCTACATCTGGAGCAGCATGTACCAGAGAGAAAGGGATTGGGGCCTGGCTTGAGCATTTGAAACCTCAAAGCCCACCCCTAGTGACAAGCTTCCTCCAAAAAGGTCACACCTCCTACTAGTGCCACTGCCTGTGAGTTTATGAGGGTTATTTTCATTCAATCCACCACATTCTACTTCTTCACCCTCATAGGCTTGTAGTTATATCATAATGCAAAAATTGCATTTGATCCAACTTCAAAAGTTCCCATAGTCTATCAGAATCTCAGTACTGTTTAAAATCCCAAAACTCAAAGTCTCTTCTAAGATTCATGGCAATCTCTTAAAATCAAAATCTAAAAGCAGATATCATGCCTCCAACATACAATGGCACAGGATATACATTATCATTCTAAAAGAAAGGAAAGGGAAGATAGTAAAGAAATGATGAACCCTAAAATAGACTAAAAACCAGCTGGGCAAACTCGAAACTCTGCATCTCCATGTCTGATGTCAAATTATCTTCAGAGCTCCAGATCCTTTCAAGTTTTCTGACTAGACACACTTCTCTCTCTGGGCCTGGTTCCACTCCCTGTTAACAGCTCTCCTCAGCAGGTATCCCAGCATCTCCAACATCTTGGGGTCTCCACGGCAATCCGGGTTTCACCTTCACAGCTTTAAGTAATGGCTTCTCTAGCACTCCATTCAGGGAACAGCCTCGACACATGATTGGCCTCAGTGGCTTACCTTAGCTATGGAAGAAGATTCCTTAATCTCTTTCTTGTATCCTTGACTCTAAAGACAGAGCCACATGACTGAAGTTGCCAAGTTCTGCTGCTTGCTGAGGCTCAAACATGGTCCCCTCATTCAAACACATTTTCACTAGCTTTCTGTTTTCAATGCTTTCCTTTACTGCCTAAGACTGGCTGTCCTGGAACTTGCTCTGTAGAACATGTTGGCCTCAAACTCAGAGAACAGCCAGCCTCTGCCTTCTGAGTGCTCCAATTATCAGTATGCACACCATATCAGAACCTAGGCCTTTCTTTAATTCTTTGTCCTGCGTTGGAAGCTTATCTGGGTGGGGTCTTGCTCTGAGGTCACCACATTCTTTATTCTACTTAATACCAGGATTCCCTTTAATCTGTTTATTTCCTTGAACACAGGACTTAGCTCCTTTACACTCCCTGGTGCCTTTTTTCTCTTCAAACTGTACGTTTGCATTTTTCCTTGCCCAACTTGCTCCTTTTCATTATAGATCTGCATAAGTGTGACCACTAATAGCCAAGCAACAGAGTCTACACTAGGCTGTCTGGAAATCTCTGCCAAAGCTGTTAATCCATAGCTCTTGAGTTTAGCCTTAGGCAGATTTTTTTTTAAACAAGGAAAGAGAGCAGCTACATTCTTCACCAAAATATCAAAAGCATGATATTTAGGTTACATATTAATATTTTTCTTTTCTAAACATCTTGAGCCAGGTTCCCACAGTTCAAATCACCCTCAGCACTGCTGTCTTCCATGTTCCTGCTAGTATGGCCCATTAAGCCATACTTAAGGCATTCAGCTGATTTCCTAATCCAAAGTCCACACTCCTCAAAACAAAAGCATGTTCTGGCCTATCACAGCAATACTCTTGTTTTTGGTACAAATTTCTGTTTTAGTTATGGTTTCTGAGAGATGCCATAACCATGGTAACTCTTTAAAAGGAAAACATTGGGGCTGTTTTATAGTTCAGAAGTTTAATGCATTAATATCTTGATGGGAACTATGGCATCAGACAGTCAGACATCATGCTGAAGGAAAAGTTGAGAATTTTACATCTGGATCAGCAGGCAGCAAGAAGAGAGAGACAAACTGGGCCTGGCTTGAGCATTTGAAACTTCAAAGTCCACCCCCAGTGACATGCTTCCTTCAACAAGACCACACCCACTCCAACAAGGCCACACCTCCTAATAGTGCCACTTCCTCTGAGCCTATGGGGACCATTATTAGTCAAACCACCATGATACCTATCCCATGTGTGCCAAGGATTGAAGTGCAGACCTGTAATCCAGCACTGAGGAGTCTGAGGCAGAAAGATCACAAGTTCCTTGTCTGCCAGCCTAGGCTACACACAGTGAGACCTCCCCTCAAAAACAAAAGCAGTAGTAAAAGCACAATATCTCATCAATATGCTCATATATAATAAAATAATTTAATTAAAAAATTGAAAACCTTTTCAGAGAAATTATTATGGCAAATATAGAATTGCTGAGTTTCACTAGAGACACAAATAAGAGGCAAATTAAGAAACGAAGTGGTTCCTTTTTAAGTTCTCAGTTTATAAAGAAGTGATGTAGTCTCAGTAACTAGCTCTATCTCAGGTGCATGGAAACTGGTCCTCAAACCCTCCTGATGGGGATATAAATTGGTCCCAGATTCACAGAGGTAAGTTTGATGGTGTCTATTAAAATGGAACTGAATGTGGCATTTTTCATAAGAGGTAAGACTTAAAAGCGTTTTTTTCCATGGAAAGATCTCCTACACCCATACAATATAGCGCTACATAAAATGAAAGGTAAGGTTCAAAACACATGCAGATGAACACACACAACAGGGTCAGCAAGATGGCTAAGCAGAGAAAGGCTCCTGCTAAGCCTGACACCCTGAGTTTCATCCACAGGGTGAAAGGAGAAAACAGACTCACACAGCTTGTCCTCTGACCACTGTGTGTGCTCTGAGACACATTTCCCCCTACACACAAAATGAATGAATAAAAATATAAAAACATCCATAACGCATTTAATATTTATATGCCCATTAGAAAGTCTGAAGAGGGCTGGAAGATGTCTCGGTGGGTAAAGAGTTTGTTGAGCAAACTTGAAGGCCTAAGTTTAGATTTGCAGCATGCATATAAAAGGCAGGCACGGCAGCATGCATCCATAAACCTAGTATGGGGGCAGGCTGACAGGAAACTCTCCGGAACTCAGAGGTCAGTGAGTCTAGGCAATATAGTGCAAACCAGGTTGTGTGAAAGAACCTGTCTCAAAAAATAAGTTGGAGAGTGCTGAAGAAAGATGCACAATATCAACCTCATACTCGCAGGAAGAAAAACATGCCTGCATACTTATGTATAACATAAATGCATATAACACAATGCCTGGGGCACACACACAGGCATGCATGCGCACACATGCTCGCGCTCACACACACACACACACACACACACACACACACGTAAGCATACAAATACATAAATGGATAGTCTTTTGTGGGGGTAGAGAACGGTGCAAATAGGGATTGACCTCAGGATATTGTCCGTGGTAACCAATCTTTTCAGCACTGAGTTACATCCTCAGTCCTCCTTTTTACGCGTAAGTTTGTGATAGGATCTCATTGAGTTGCCTAGGCTAGCGTTGAAGGCACTGTAGTCCAGGAAGGCCCTAAACTTGTGATCCTCCTGACTCAGTCTTCCAAGTAGTTGGCATTATAGACCTGCACCACTGGCCCCTGCTTGAGTGGTTTTTTAATTGGATTTAGTGGTTACCTTGATATTGGAGAAGATATATACGAAATAGAAACAAGTTAAAACAGAGGCTCAGTCAACTGAGAACTTGGTTCTCAAAGTATCGCTTGCTTATGAATTTATTAAAAGCTGAAGAGCCAGGCCATGGAGACAGTCTCCTGAGAAGCCAAGGCCAGTTGCTGCTGACAAATGTCCATCCAGCGGGCACAGGTGGAGCACAGCTTACCTTCCTCTGATTCTGAGGAATACGTGTCTCTTAAGAAGGTCACATTATTCATGAAACAGTCTGCAGTGGTGTAATGAAAACAACCTATTTTTCACTTTATCTATTTTTGAAATGTTTGTTTTAATTGGGTGATTAGCCAGTTTTGTTAAGGATGTGCTGACAGACATAAATTAGCTTTTGAAAGCACTACTTGAAAAAAAATACAAATGTAAACAAAACCAAACATAAAAAACAGTCTTTATCCAACTGATGTGGTTATTTTAAGAATACATCGTGGTCGTCTCTCCAGTGCGAGCCCCGCTGAGGGCTGAGCTGTTCTTCAACCGATTTCTGCCTCTCTCTCTCTTTTTCCAGCCCAGGTGGTATCTGACTTGAGAAATCACAATGGTTACATCTGGACATGTGCCCTGTCGGCACCTACACTGGGGTTCTGAGTGCCAGCCTGTGTTCCGGGCATACAAGACTGCACTGACAAAAGAGAGCACGGGGCTGTTAATTTGCAAGATTCTGATTTGTTCTGTTCAAGAGCGCACCTAGCAGCGGATGCAGCAGATGCGGCAGATGGCCTGAATCCACACCCTCACAGAGACCGAGACTAGTGTGGAAACCAGCTGCCCTGGCTGTGCTAAATAAATAAATGAAAAGTCTCCTCCAGTCCAGCTGGAGGTCTTTCCAGTCGGGAGAGATCTTAGTATCCCCCAGGCCATGGCAAGGGAAGGGCAGGTTTCGGGTCAGAATGTAATCATGTGGTTCATCATGTCCTTCTTCCAAGTCACGAGGGAAGAAAACACCCTGCTCACAGCACATCCCACCAAAATACTTGAAAGATGCTGAATGGGTTCCAGGATCCTGCTTGGTGTCTTCTCTCCAGTAAGGCAGTTTCACAAGGCACACTGGGTGTGGGTGGCAGTGTAGAGAGAGGGATCTGTAGTATTTCAACATTGGCCTGGATTCACTTCCTGCCACCTAAGTAGAGTTTGCAGATGAGGCGGTGGAGCAGGTCCTCTTTTATTAATACAATGTTCACCATTGTAAATTGCCCCAAAAACATCACAAAAGAAAAGGAGGAGGAAGAGGGAGAGGAAGAGAAGGAAGGGCAGGAGGAAGCAGAGCTATCTTACATTCCTATTGTCCTTAGCAAGTTCATTAGCCCAAAATTAATTTTGCAAAGAATGGCAAAAAATGATGATCACTCTTGGCTGCCTTGCTGATGTAGCAGGGCCCAGCTTTTCTCCTGGAGCAGTGTGGTCTATGCCCATTCCTCAGTCTCCTGTTTGATCTCAATGAAACCACAAAAAAACTATTGTTTTCATTTCCTCCCAGGACACCATTAAAGAATATAAGAACCTGTGAAAGTGAGCGGACCAATATGCACAAAACTGTATGTGTGGCCCTGCCTTGTTTGCCTGATCCCTTCTAGCAAATGTTACCATCCCCATGTAACGGGAAGGGAAACCGATTCAAGAGGCACCAAACATCTAAGAGGCAGAAACAGAACACACAAACTGGCAGATCTTGGGGAGTCAGCAAGAATTTCATTTGCAAGTCATCCATTTGACTCCCTAGATCTCTCCAGGTTGAGAAGGCTGGGGAGAAGTCACCAGATGTGTAAGGAAGAGCTACCAACAGGGTGCTTCCCTCTGCCCGGCAGCCAGGAGAACACCATGATCAGAATCCTGGTTCCAGATGCACTCTCTCATGCCTGCTTTCCATCACTCACTCTTACCCTTCCTGCTGTCAAGAATTCTTGCCAGCCTCAAGGCCAGCACTGTCCCAGAGCTGCCAAATCCAATTCAGGTAAAATCCTGTCCACATGACATTTCTCCTCTCTGCAGTGGGCATGCTGTGCCTCCTCTAGTCTCCGGATACTATTGTTCTATGGGCCCAATCTGCTCAGTGTGGGATTAGCATGAAGCTCTGTAGCCCCTTCTCCTTAAATATTAAACCCATTAAGGGAATCTCTTTTAACAGACAAGTTCCACAGAAGATAGTTTGGGAATTTCTATAATGGATCTGTAATTAATGTTGAAACTCACCCAACTGAATTGCATTCAATTGGTAGAAAGAAACTTAATAACACAGTTTATATGTTTTATACTTATAAGTGCCATCTCAAAAACATTTTTCACATCCTATGTCATTTAACCCTTACAATAGAGAGTGAAATATTCAGTAATCTTTACCATGTGGACGAACAAATCAGGACTCAGTGGAACGTCCCAAGTGCTCAGGGAGTTAGTGCTGAATCCCTATCCACTCCCAGATCTCAAAACTTGTTTCCAAGACTCTTCTGTCTCATCTGCACATAGCTTCTTGAGGGAAACAGACATGTGTTTAGCATTCTTCCAGACCTGCCTCTGTGTGCCACATTCTCCCAGACTTGTCTCTGTGTGCCACATTCTCCCAGACCTTCCCCCTGTATGCCATCTTCTGTGGGTGTAGTCAGCAAAAGCAGGCCAGAATCTCACTGCCTTCGCTGTCCCGTGTTTCCCCTTGGGATATCAACAGGTGATCAGCTGTTCATGAGAACCTAGTTATCCTGCTACGGTGTTTGCTCATTTTAGGAAGGAAAATAACAGGTGTGTGGCTAATAACACTTTCTCTCATACTCCAATCTCAAGTTCTAATAACTGTCATATTCTTTGTTACATGCATATTTTGGAAGGCAGTTGAGTCTGGCTTTATTACTTCCTCTAGCACATGTGTTATCCTTTCTTCAACCTCCCTGTTGTTTTTTTTTCTGATTCATAACATTTCCTTTCTCTTCCCTTCCCTTCTCCTTCTTCATTTTTCCTCTTCCCTTCTCCCCCATCATAGCAGGAAGCTGACCTTTCTGGAAATGTCAGTAGGGTGAACTCTTTGCCCAGTCTCTCCGACCAGAGTCCAGCTTGCACTAACACATCAGAACACCAGTGGTAGCAGCAGCGGGAATCCTGGCATGTTCCGCCAGCAAGCCTGATGTTTTGGCAGGAGGTGTCTCTTGTGCTCCAATTCCCTTGTTAAAGAAAAAATTTGTCCCAGTATAACTATGGTGACAATGTTGTGGAGCGTGATGAGTCATCCAGATCCTGGTGCTGCTGCACCTGCACCTGCTCTGCACCTGCTGCTGCTGCAGCCACCTTTCCCCAGGCTCCACAAATTCCCCAAAGGCAAAGCACACAATGGATGGTGCTCCTAAACCCTCCTAGGACACACAAGCTGAGTCTATAGTCTACCTGGCCACATGACAATTTTCTCCCCCAGATTTCTTCTCAAAGCACTGAATTCCAGAAATTCTCTTTTCTGGGAACACATTTCATAAAAGCTCGGAAAGGAGCGCTAGGTCAGACAGGAGCTTCCACCGTTGGTCTGAGCGGACTGCAGGCAAGAAAGCCTAATAGGCAGTTCCCCCACCTATGACATATGGAGCACAGGATTCTCACTCAGCACTGCCCCTTGCAGCAGTTGTGATGAGTTAGAAAAGATGCCTCTGCTTTTCAGAGCCTCAGTGTTCCCAGTCTCCCAAATGGGAGCCTTGCAGTGACTAACTTCACATTCCCGCCCACCTCCTGGTGTAATTTACATTCAGCCCTCTTTCTGTCTCCTACCCCCTCCACCTGCCCTATGGGAATATCCCGGCCTTTCTATAATCCTTAGTCAAATTATGTGAAAAGATTATCTACTGAAGATATGAAGGTCATTGAGGGAAAAATCTTGTATCCTGAACATAATAAGTCTTTACCATGACCACACACAGGCACCTGTGAAAACAGTAGGCTGCATGCGGAAGGTGATCTAGTCCTTTTAGGGATCCCTGTGCCTCTTTTTCCTGGGTCACTCTTTAACCAGGAGTAAGTCCTTACTAGAATCATGAAAGTTAAGTACGCACGGTAGGCGTGGTGTTTTGAAGAAAACTGGCCCTCATAGGCTTGCCCGTATCTTTGAATGCTTAGTCACCAGGGAGTGGCACCACTTGAGAAGAAGTAGGAGGTGTGGCCTTGTTGGACAAAGGGTGTCACTGATGTAGGGCTTTGAGGTTTCAAATGCTCGTCAGACCCAGTCTCTCTTTTGGCTACCTGCAAATCCAGATGTAGAACTCTCAGCTACCTCTTCAGCACCGTGTCTGCCTGCCACCAGGCTCCCAGTCATGAGGATAATGGACTAAACCTCAGAAACTCTAAGCAAGCCCCGATTAAATGTTTCCTTTTATAAGACTTGCTGTGGTCATGGTGTCTCTTCATAGCAATAAAACACATGACAAAGGCACCAGGTGGGACCATGGATGTCTTCCTGGCAGCCAGGGCCTTGAAGTCTCTGGAGCTGCCACTTTTCTTTGCCAAAATACTACAAAAACAATCTCTAGGCCACTTACTAATAGTTTTCTCTGTCTCTGAAACCTCTTCAGCCAGGTTATTATAGCGTGCATTGATCTGAGCATGATGGTCTTCCATGATCCTACCAGTGTGGCCTATTAAGTCCCACTTGAAGCATTCAACTGCTTTTCTAGTCCAAACACCCAAAGTTCACATTCTGCCAGCATGGTCAGGTCTGCCATAACAGTTTCCTGCTTCCTGGTAACAACTTCAGATTATGTCTAGGTCTGGGGTCTTATTGCGGCTGAGGTCCGAGTTTCGTATCACCACTAAAGGTCACATAAAAGCCCAGGGTTGGCAGCTGCAGTTTGAGGCCTTGGTGGTGTCCAGCAGTCATACGGTCACAAGAACTATCCCAGCCTGACTGGTCGGTGCTTCCACTCAAAGCCAGGATGTTGTCCGGGCCATAGTTCGTAGTCCAGCTGTAGCTGGAGTCTGTGTTGATGTCTGTGGCCAGTGTCGCCACAGGAGCCCTTAGGAACCTCATGCAAGATGAAATCAGAGGGTCATGCTGAGCTTGCCCTGGAGAAAGCTTCCCCTGCCTCTCATAGGACACAATAGCCAGAGAGCGGGCCCTGACCCACACAGGAGAGTTGATGCCTGTACTCAGGGGAGACAGTCCCATCCCTCACCACAGGCAAAGGTGAACCAACCCTGAGGGCATGGACTGAGCAGCTCAGCTATAATCCAGGCCTGTGGCTGGACCTCGGGTTGGCCCACCCTAACATCAACCCTATCTAGGACCTGCTGGAGCTCCTGAAAGCACTGGTCCTGTGGAAGAACATCTGCAGAATTGCTGAGACTTGGGGCAGCCACAAGATATCCTTGAGGAGTTCCTGTGAGGACCCAGTGGTGGTTTGTGTGCCAGAAACCAGAGGCCTTGAACCAGACCAGTGACTCAGTGCAATGAACCTTTGCCAGCAAAACTGATAGGACAAGAGGGTCTACCATATGACACCCTGAGGCCCCCAGTGCTATCAGGATGAATGAAGAGGTGTTGGAGGGTCAGGAAAGAGGGAAAAGCAAAGAGGTTTTGCTGTTGTTTTTTATTTGTTTATTTTGGTTTCGTTTGTTTTTATTTTTCTTTGTTTGTTTGCTTTTTTTTTTTTTTTGCTTGTTCTCTTTCCTGGGGAGGGGAGTGCTGCAGAGGTGAGAGGAGAACATGGGAGGACCAGGAGATGAGCAGAATTGGGGTACATGATGTAAAACTCCCAAAGAAACAATAAAGACGCTGAACTTAAAATTACAAAAAGAAAAAAAAAGAAAGAAAGTGGTTGCTTTCTGTCCTTGGCTAAACATCTGTCTGAGCTAAACTGAAGAGTTTGGATTAATGATATTAGCAGAAATTTTAAGACAGCATAGTACTGACTTTGCTGTGTAGTTATTATTGGTCACTCATATGCAGATCTGCAATGAAAGGGAGAAGCTGAGCAATGAATAATACAAAATGTACAGTTTGAGGAGAAAAGGAGCACCAGGAAGTATAATGGAGCAAAGACCAGTGCTCAAGAAGATACAAAGTTTAGAGAAAATTCTGAGTAAATAGAATAAAGGGAATGATGACATCAGGGCCTGGACAGATTGTTACAGACTCTAAGAGACCACAAATGTAACCCAGATTACTATAACCAGAAAAAACTTTCATTTACCATAGATGGAGAAAAGAAGATATTCCATAATAAAACCAAATTTAAATAATATTTATCTATAAATCATGTCCTATAGAAGGTACTAGAAGGTAAACTCTAGCCTAAAAATATTAACTACATCCAAGAAAACAAGAAATAAACAATCTGAGACCAGCAAAGCCAAAAGAAAGAAAACACACACACATACACACACACACCACCACCAACAACAACAACAACAATAACAAAGTAATAGGATTTAACAGTTATTGGTCATTGATATTTCTCAACATCACTGGACTCAATTCTCCAGTAAAAAGACACAGAGTAAAAGAATGGATGGAAAAACATGATCCATTCTTCTGCTGCAACTCACAAAAATCAGGAACCTGCTTATATACACATGAAAGACTGAGAAAGAAATCAAGAAAACAAAACCTTTCACAATAGCCTCAAATAATATAAAATATATGTGGGGTAATGCTAACCAAGCAAGTGAAAGACTTGTATGATATAAACTTTAAGGCATTGAAGAAAGAAACTGAAGAAGATGATAGAAGAAGGGAAGCTCCTTGATGCTCATGAATTGGTAGCATTAATAGAACAAAAAATTTCATCCTACCAAAAGCAATCTACAGATTCATTGCAGTCCTCATTAAAATGCCAACACAATTATTTGCATATCTTCAAAAGACAGTTTAAAGCTACATATGGAAACACACACATACATGCACATAAAACAAAGCAAGAACAAACGGACAAACAAAAAAAACGATAGATAAACAAAAACAACCTGAAATGGCTGGAGAGATCATCATCCCCAACATGACACTGTACTACAGACCTATACTAATAAAAAACCATATGGCATTGGCATAAAAACAAGATGTTAATCAATGAAATCAAATTAAAGACCCAGATATAAATCCACACATCTATAGATACCTTATTTTTGATAGAGAAGCCAGAAATACACCCTGGGGTGGGGGAATCAGCATCTTCAACAAATGGTGCTAATCAAACTAACTGTGTGCAAATATGACTGTATGTAAAAGAATTCAAATAGATCCATATGTGTCACTCTGCCCAAAATTCTACTCTAAATGGATCAAAGATCTGAACATAGGACCAGATACACTAAATCTGGTATAAACGATAGTAAAGAAGAGCCTTGAATTCATGGGCACAGGAAAGGACTTTCTGAACAGAATACTGTTAGTGTAGGCACTAAGATCACAGTTAATAAACAGATATCATGAAACTGAGAAGCCTTTCAATGGCAAAGGGCACCATCATTCAGACAGCAAGCAGCCTACAGAATAGGAAATGGTTTGTTTTGTCCTATTTCAATTTGTTTGTTTTTGCTTTCTCTTTTTGTTTCTGAAACCTTCCTTTTGTAGATTAGTAATATTTGGTTTGACCCTAGGTCCTTGGGCTACCTAGTCTCAGGGTCTCGATCACCCAAGCACTGTCAGGTATGGGTTCCATCTTGAGGAGTGGGTCTTAAATAAATCCGATGTTGGTTGGTTACTTCCAAGCTTTGTACCACCATTGCACTAGTGTTTCTTGCTAGCAGCACACCACTGGAGACAGAACGGTTTGTAGCTGGATTGGTGTTTATGTTTCTCCTTTGGTAGCTTGCAGAGTACCTTCTGGTACCAAGAGTGATGAGGGCTCTAAGTAAGCACAAGCTCAACCCTACCATCTTTGGTGAATTGTGAGGTGTTATTTTCAGAAATAGGGTCTTGTGTCAATATGTGGTGAGAAACTGATAGTCTTTGCAACAGACTGTTTTGGGGGGATTCCCACGGGATCCCTTTGGCCAACAATCTAATTATATGTAAACCATTCCCAGTATTGAAGCTTCATTTGGTGATGAGGTTTGTCCAATTGAAGCTGTCTTCCCATTATTTGAAGATTTGGAGATTTATATTACCAAACTACTTTTAAGGGTAGCCACATGCCCAACAGTAGATAGCCATCAGAAAACAAACTCAAAGACATTTCTGGAGGTTCCTTGTCTTGTAATGTCACATTAGGGTTTTTTTTAAATATATTTTTTGTTTTTATTTTCAATTTTTTATTTTATTTAATTTGTTACCCTACAAGCTTTGTGTATGTATTATTTGTGTATGTATTGTGGTTTTGTATTTTTATGAGATACCTGAATGTACTAACAAGTAGATCTCTGTACCTATATCAATTTCTTATTACTTTCCTTTTGTTCTTTTCCTTCTTTCTGTTTTATTGTTTTCTCGTATTATATTTTATTTCATTTTATTATTATCCATTAGATGACTGTTTATTTTCTAAAGAGAGACAGAAAGGGGGTGGGAATGAATGGGAGGAAATGTTGGTGGAAATGAGAAAAGTAGCGGGAGAGGAAACTATATCAGAATATATTTTTAAAAATCTATTTTCAACAAAAGAAAAGGACAGATATTCTGTCTACGTTCAACTTCAATTTTAAGAGAATAATCTACAAAACCATATTTGGAATAAAATCTGTTCATCAAATGATGGCAATTAGAAGTCAAAACGTTTGCATCAGAGGAATTTGCCCTCCCTCAGAGATCATCTGACCCAAAGCTTATTTTTCTGTTGAAGAATCCAAACCTGTGAATATCAGAGCACCTTGCTCGGGATCCTCCAGGTAGGGATGCCTTTCCCAGAGCTTGTTACCCTGAGTGACTTGAGCTTCTACATCTCCTTTGCCCAGAATTGTACTTTTATTTTGCTTGAAGGGATTGACAATTATTTACATATATATTTCTCAAAAGGGACAGCACATCTTTGCGTCTTTGCATTGCAAATAAGAATCCACCAGGGCTAGTGTAAGTCCTAGAAGCTGGTGTAACAGAGAGCACGCTCCTCAATTGCTCAATTCAAGCCACAAAATCCCTCTGCAAACACGGAGACAAATACACAGATTTAGATAGAGAAAGAGGCAGAGAGAGGACAGAACAAATACAGGTGCAATGTTCTCCCCCTAGGTCATCGCTGAGATGCAAAGAAATGAAAACAGCGTGCGTTCTCACTCACCATGCATAAATCATTACTGAGGAGGCTGGCAAAATTTCTGTATGCTTCTCTTAGAGATTTAAAATATACCAAGCTCCCTTTCTTGATGACCCAAGCAAAAAAAAAAAAAAAAAAAAAAAAAAGTTCAAGGGCAGAGTGAACTTGCTTGAAGGCAGAGCTGGCTAAAAGAATTCCTGATTCCCACGGGCTTCTGAGCACCATGAACGGATATTTACCAGCAAGTTCTCCTTGTATGGCTCTTGTCAAACATGCTTCTTCCCAAGAAACAGAGATGGAGGCAGAGGCCCTGGTCTAGGTACAGGAACTGAAGCTCAATGAATAAAGAGGGACCAGAAGGTCAAAGTGTGGCTCTCCCAAATGGAAATCAAGAGAGGAGAAACTAAGAAACCCAAAAGCCAGATATACAGAAGATATATACAGAAGAACTGATCAGCCACTGAGACAGGAAGCCTGTGTGATTAAACATAGGTAAATGTGTTTTCCATCCATATCAGCACCATGTGTCACTGGTTTTTGTCTAGGTTGAGGCCATAGGTACATTCTATAGTTAGACCCTCATTGTCTAAACATACAGCCAAACATGACATCACAGGTACCAAGCAATGCCATCCACTTGGAAGCAGAAACAAGCTACATTTCAAACTGGGACAGGAGGTAACTAAATATCCTTCCTAGGTCAGGAAGGCTAGGTATAAAACCATAAAAAGTCTGTGCCAGTTTATATCAACAGTGACCAGAGAGTGCCATCAGAACAGGTCCCAATGGCAAATAGGTCTCCAGGAAGTCTTTTAAATTTTAAGGACTGTGTTTCTGCCCATGATGTTCAATAAATATTTGCTAGTTTTAATTTGTTCACGCTGCATTTGTTTAAATAATGGAAACGTGCATATATTTACCTGCTTAAGGTACTTGATTGGTCTAATAAAAAGTAGAATGGCCAATAACTAGGCAGTAGAGGGATAGGCAGGGCTGAGGAGGATTCTACGCTCCAGAGAGGAAAACAAGAGAGAAAGAAAAGGAGACACCTCGGGCCAGCCAACCAGACATGGGAGAAGCAGTAAAAATAGGACATACAGAATGAAAGAAAGGTAAAAGTCCCTAAGGCAAAACATAGATGAAGAGAAACAGGTTAAATTAAGTTATACGAGCTAGAGGGACAAGCATAAACTAAGAGCATTCATTACTAATCATAAGTTTCCATGTCATGATTTGGGGGCTGGTGGTCCAAAGAAAACCTGCTACAATCCCTTTATCTCTGAGTCGACATCTGAGATGCTTTTCTGGCATTACGTCTAAGTTGGCACGAGTTTGGTCGTTAGCTCTTCGAAAAGAAGGGGGAAAGTGATTCCCCCAAAGACATAAGCAGTAGTAAGGTTTGATTTCTGTGGGCCATGATTTCTTTGAGGTTTCCTTTCTTCATCGTCGCATGTGCTTCATGGGTGACTGGAGGAAGCTACTGTAGTCCTAGCCTGGAGCATGTCTGGAGAAAGCTCTGTCCACTGGAGAGTGGTATGTGGGTCTAATTAGGTTAGGCATGAGTAGTGCCCCCTGAGTAAGGTGCTGCTGCCAAGCCTCAGGGTGCCTAAAGAGCATCTCCGGAGCAAGACACCTACTAACAGCCTCAATCCTTCACTGTATCCAAAGAGGGTGTTCTAACCAACACATGCGGAAACTGATTCAGATCTTGAAACAAGGCCTTCCGGAATGGCATGCTCTGTAAGTGGCAAAATCAAACATGAACACATCAGCAACAAGCCCCATCCTCACAGGGGCAGGTGAGACAGCTCCTTCACTAAAAGCAAACCTTTCACTGAGAATGTGCACTGACCGAGGACCACACACGCTAAGCCAGAATGCCTAAAGTCATCTCTTCGGAGATGATACAAATTATTTGAACACATACTCATTGAGTCATCACAAATGAATGAAAACGGTATCTTGTTAAAATTTCATTCAACTAGGGAGACACAAAGAGGCTATTTTCAGTTTGAATGTTCTGCATAACTTTGATAAAAAAAAACAAACTTGTTTTGATCTTCAATCAAAATCTTTATCTATCTGGTAAGATGTGATCTGCTAACTTAGAGCTATGCATATACACACCACTGTATAGCCAGGAATGGTGGCTTGCACTAGCAATCTCAGGATCTGAGATGCTGAAGCAAGAAGATCGCCATGAATTCAAAGCCAAACTGGGCTACTGAGTTTGAGGCCAGTCTAGGCTACAAAGTGAAACTCCCTCCCCCTTTCTGTCTCTCTCTGTCTCTCTCTCTCTCTGTCTCTCTCTCTCTCTCTCTCTCTCTCTCTCTCACACACACACACACACACACACACACACCTGCTCTTCCTCTCTCATATGTGTGTATGTATGTATTCATATCTCTAAATGTATATTTGTTTTATGTACAACAGACTATTTCTCATTCACAATTGCTTGGGTCCATACATTCAAGTTTGCTTGCCTCGTCTTGAGAGGTGAAACATACAATGAACACAGTTTGTACAGCCAAAGACACTGTAAACTAGAAATATTAGTGGCTTCAGGAGTGTGAAAGAGCACAGGAAATCTGTTTTCTGTCTTCTCCTTCCTGTGTTTTCTTTGAGCATACATTATGATGCGGAGCTCAAAAGCTGCCGGTTCCCTTTAGCACAGCCTGTAATCCTATTAAGAAGGATTATTCCATTGTCCTTAGCTATCAGATCTTGGTAAGAACTCCTTAAAGTCAACCTTTGAGGAAATTTACACACACATTTAAAAAAAAGTTAAATAAGTCATGTTTCTCAAAGAAAGCTAAGCCTGGGGTCTGGGCTGACCGTGTCTTGCCCTGCCTCTTTTATTTTCTGTGAAAGCCTCATGCAAATTATGACCGTATGGCCCCTTTGGTTTCTCAGTTTTTGCAGCAAATTTGGGGCACAGGAACATGAGTCAGAGTCTCATAATTCCCACTGCAAAGTTTAAAATGTTAGATCCATCTCAGTCACCTCTGCTTGCTATGAAGCTCATTCTGAATAGCTTTAGTACATGAGATAGGTAAGCTAGCAAGATGAGGAAAAGAATGGAGAGTGCCCATGGGTCTGGGCACCCAATGGAGCACAAGCAGACCCCCTCCTGGGGGGATTTAAATAGTGAAGAGTCCTAATTGACCAGTGCCCAGGTTGACATTCAGTATCTCAAGCCAGAGCTCTCTTCCTCTGTCTCTTTGTTATGTTATGCTCAATTCAAATAATGACATAGCCATTACCCTTTTCTAAGCTAAAGCCCCAACTGGTATCCTACTCCTCTATCCCCAGGAACCACACCCCATCTAGAGTAGTTCCTTTTCTTGCTACTGTGACCAAACAGCTGACAAGAACCTATTTGAGGAAGGAAGAGTTTAGTTGTACAGTTTGAGGGGATAATTCCATCATGCCAGGGAATCTACGGAAACACACAGGGAAGGTGCGGCTGTGGGAGCAAGAGGCTGCCTGGCCACCATGCATCAGTAGTCAGAAAGGAGAGAAAGAACAAACAAGGCAGCCATGGAAGACCTCCGGGCTCCCCTCTAGGGATCCATCTCTTCCAGCCAGGCTCCACCCCATGATGGTTCCTTCATCTTCTCAAACAGCTACACCAGCTGAAGACCTCATCAAATGAGTGAGCTTACTGGGGCAGCCTTTCCCGTTCAAACCCCAACACCATTTGTTCCTTAAATATGGGTCAGGACTTCCAGTCTTTTCCTACCCCATCAATCAGTACCTTCCTATTTGAGGAGCAATATTTCACTTCTTGGGACCCACAGCTGTGTGTGATGCCCCTAAGAAAGCCCTTGAACATGGACTCTCAAATATAGTGAAGTTCAAGATCAACTTTAGTTTTGAGACTGTAAGTTTCTTATCCCACTCATCCCCCAAGACCACCAACGGCTGACTGGTAATAATGGAAGAACTATAGAGCAGAAGGGTAAGTAGGCTTTGGGGACCCCAAATTCTTGCCTTCCTTCAGACAACATCTAGCTGTGTGATTCTGGACAAACTGGTGTCCCCCTTTGATTTTGGTGTTATATGAAATAGTAAATTCCTATTGAATAGTCTTGACTTTCTTGCAGTCTTTGATTTCATGACATGTCACTGGGAGAGGTTCCCAACAATGGAGGAACTCTTTTGGGCTCATTGAATACAGTTAGAATCAATCACACAGAGGGTGGCCAGTAGATATATTTACAATAGTTCCTTCTAAGTTCACATAGGTGCTATTGCATGATTAAAAAAATGCAAAGCAACAGCAAAGCTGTAGGGAATCCGGAGAGTCACTAGAGATCTTTTCAATCAACAAGGTAGAAAATACCACTCCTGTGAGGTTAGAAGGAGCTAGAGGCAGTCACTCTAAATGGACATTCACAGTCCAACAGTTTGAGAACCACTGAGATATGATAAGCAAGCAATAACAGTGAAGAACATTGTAAATTTGCAGGTTTTCTTTTTCTAGGGAAAGGCATCTGGACACTCGCTAGACACCCAAACTCATCTGTGACCCAGAGAAGATCCAGAACCAGCATTCCAGAAAGTTCGTGGCTTTCAGACCTCTTTTTTTGCCCCATCTCCCACTTTTGAAATAATGGCGACATTAGTTTCTATTCATTTTGTTCCTACTGTGCTGCCAACAGCACACTAAATGTTTTTCATAGCTATTACATTACCCAAAGTGACAATGTGAGTAATGTAGACAGAGGGAGAGAGAGATGTCCCACAGGCTGGCCCACAAGTCAAGCTGACAGAGCCATCTTCACCACTCACATTTGGTCTTTCTAAGCCACTCTAAATTTGTGTGAAGTTGACAAGAGCTAACTAGTGCAAATAATGAAGGACATCTCTTTAATTCCAGTTTAACTGAAAAAAAATGGAGGAAGAACTTAATACAGTATGTCCAATATGCCCAGTTTCCTCTAGGCAAGGTATTCTTATTATCAAACCATTGCAAGGAGGGGCTGCTTGTTTGTCCTGGCCACCTGGCTAGATTAGCCCTGAAATAACCACACAGAAACTATATTAATTAGATCACTGCTTGGCCCATTAGTTCTAGTTTCTTATTGGCTAATTCTTACATCTTAATTTAACCCATTTCTATTAATCTGTGTATTGCCACATGGCAGTGACTTACCAGGTAAAATTCCCAGCGTCTGTCTCTGGCAGATCCATGGCGTCTCTCTGACTCTGCTTTCTTCCTCGCAGAATTCAGTTCTTTCTTCTCTGCCTACCTAAGTTCAGCCCTAACAGGCCAAGGCAGTTTTTTTATTCATTAACCAATACAAGCAACACACAGAGGGGACTCCACATCATCAAACAGTTTTAAAATGCTCAGAACTGGGTCTTAGGTAGACTAATGTGAGCTTCCAGCGGAATGACCGCATGCCCCAAGTCAGTGAAAGAGACATGAACTCTTTCACACTAAGTTCACTGTGGGGCAGAACAGGACTCACACTGAGGGACAAGCAGCTGGTGTCTGTGTTCCTCCTATTAGGCCAAGTTTCCTACTAAGCCTTCTAACAGCTGAGGCAGGAACCACCGGATAGAAATCCAGCACGGAGCGAGGGAACCATGAACCAGGACAAGCCTTAAGAAGGATGGCATCTGAGCGTCAAAGGGAGAAATGACAATGCTTCTCCATTCATATACAGGAATGCTGCAGGGCACGAGTCCATTCCTTCCTAAGAGCTCAGAGGAAGACTAAATCAATAAGAGAAATTCTTCATTTGCATTTTGAAAATATTCAGCAACAAAAATTAGCTGCTGGGCTAAATCTTTCCCCCGCTTTGCAGTTCACTGGAATTTAATTCACTGGAATTAAAGGGATGTGTTTTATTATTTGTGCTAGTTTGCTTTTTGTTGGCTTGGTACAAACTGGAATCACTTGGGAAGACTAAACCATAACTGAGAGGAAGCTCCCATCAGATCGGCCTGTGAGCAAGTGTATAACACATTCTCTTGATGAATGATTATGTGAGAAAGCCCAGCCCACTGCAGGTGATGTCAAGTGGTCCTGGGCTGAATAAAAATCAGGTTGAGTAAAATCTTTGACAGCAAGACACTACGTTCCTCTTGGTTTCTACTTCAATTCCTGACTCCAGGTTCGTGCCTCTGGCTTCCTGCATCCAGATTCCTGCCTTGGTTTCCCTTGATGATCGTCTATAACCTGTAAACTAAAATAGGTTCTTTCCTCCCCAAGTTACTTTGAGTCATGGTGTTCAGTACAGAAACAGGAAATGAAAAGAGGACATTATCTTTCAGTATTATTCCCTGCGACAGAAATGAGAAAATACGGTGCTCATAAGACCTCAGTGAAGGCATTGGAAACAGCTACATTCTCAGATTATTTTTCCCAGCTTTTGGGACCCTTATCCTCATACTGGATTGCCTTACCAGCCTTCAATTTGATATGCCATTGTTGGTTGATATCCATGGGAGGCTTGCCCTCCTCTAAGTAGAAATGGAGGAGGAGTGGATGCTGAGGGACAGAGGAGAGATAGGGAGAGGACTGAGAAGACAAGAAGAAGAAGAAACAGCAGTTGGGTTGTAAAAATAAATAAAGTATATACTTAAACCAAAACAAACAAAATCTTCAGAAAAGGAAACTGCCCTTACCTCCGCATCCCTATGGTACTGTACAGGGAAGTCAGAGAAACTGATCCTTGATCTCCGGATGTCTAAACCATGTTTGAGATGAGGAGATGCTAAAAGAAGTTAGGGCACTTAAGAATCTAAGTGTAATTCTTTAAGCTTCTATCACAATGTCTTTCTGTTATTGGTCTCCAGCTGGGAAATAATCTTCTAGAAGTATCACTTGTTCTGAGGCCTCAGCAAAGCTGTCTGTCTGAGACTGCAAACCATGGAGCTCCCCTACTGCAAACCCATGGTTTCTGCAGTCTCTGCCTCCCCAGAGCAATCAGTCCAGGGTCCCTGCCTGCCTCAGAGTTCCCACCTCCTCTCTGACTTGAAGTTTTGACAGCTACCTGGTGACTCTAGACACATCGTTTTGGGCCGGTGGAAGCAGACAGAAAATTTCACTAGAAAAAGAGCACCTATCTCTTGCAGCATGCCAGTCTCAGCTTTGTTGGTTTGTAGGCTATAAGGGATTGAACTTTATCTGTCTTTAGGGCAACCAAAAGGTGAGGTAGGGTGCATCAGTGGCTACCTGTGAGTTCAAACAAGATAATGTCTTTCATCTTGCATCTTGCTTTACTCTGGAAATTCAGTAGGCCTTAAAATATTTATGTTGAGAGCCCCTCTCATCACATGAGAACTCTCGCATCTTACAGAAGTTTCTCGTTTGGTTTTCCCCATATCCTAAGGAATAACACATGGCAAAGAAAGGTAGTGCTCACCAAATAGTCTCGCATTTCTGTGTTTCTAGTGCACAAATGACGTGGGACATGTGGGGACTCTTCTGTGTGCTCCTCTCATCTTCCTGCAACATCAGCTTTGGCTGCCACACCTTCCAGATGTCATGTCCAACTGATGGAAGCCAACAGAACCTTTGAGACATATTTGAAGAAGGTCAGTTGTACTCCAGTGCTACGCAATCATTATACACTGGCTAAGCAAACAATAAGGATTTTACTGCGTCGGCCTCTGAAGTGAATGTGACACAATCCATTCTGAAACGGCATCAAAGTGGCCAGTGTGGCAGGCACAGGAGCCCACAGCTACTGCAGCTGCTATAGTAACAGGAATTAATGATGAACCTTCTCTGTCCAGCACTGTCAGCAGGGTCTGCTCAGCTCCACTCTCCACTCCCCTTTCCAATTCTTATGGTCCCAAGACAGAGGATAATGTGATTGTCCCCATCAGAACAATCGGCTGTAGCATGAAACACAGTCACAGAACATGAGCACAGCCATGAGGGGCCGATCCCTAAATGCCAGGGCTTCCCAAGAGTCAGGCAGACAAGCGTGAAAGGTAGCCATTGGTAAAGGCAGTCTGGCCCAACCAACTCCCCTCATGCATTCTGAAAGCCAATTGTGGTTAGCAAAACAAAACAAGCCAGTGTTAATCGGCCTGAGGACTAGGGGACCTGCTGCTCAGGAAAGCACAAAGAAGAATAAAACAGAAGAAAAATCATTCAAAGAGGTAGAATGAAGTAAGAAGTGGCTGGTGACAGAAGAAGGGCCACTTGAAAATGAAGAATGTGTAAAATATAAGAAAACCAAACAAGAGCACAGCAAAGAAGTGAATTTCACCCCGACTTGGTTCACAGTGTTTAAGAATAAATCAGCCTGTGCCGGGCAGGGTGGTGCATGCCTTTAATCCCAGCACTCAGAAGGCAGAGGCAGGTGGATCTCTGTGAGTTTGAGGCCAGCCTGGTCCACAAGAGCTAGTTCCAGGACAGTTAGCACTGTTACACAGAGAAATCCTGTCTCAAAAAATATAAATAAATAAATAAATCTGTCTACATCATATCGGATATGCACATGCATGTTGCTTGCCTATGCTTACAGGAATAGTCACACACACACACACACACACACACACACACACACACACACACACACTGTAATACTTTCCCTACCCAGGAAAGAACTGGGAAGGTGTCCTTATTAGGCTATTCCTGTTCAAAGACACTTCTGCCTCCTCCCTGGCCAGCATCCTGGTTCTAGTGAGAGCATGTTGTTGGGATATCGAGTCTCTTACCAGGTTATGGCTCCACACCAAAAAACCATGTGTCTTAATGCTCCAGCTATAAAAGTAACAAGACATCATTTCCCTGGGAAGGCAGTCCTTAGCTTGAAATAGATGCTCAGTCATCTTCTGTCCCAAGATGTCCATGTGCAGCTCTGAGCACAACACACTGTCCTTCCTATTAGTCTCCATCCCCACTTTCAACTTGTTGAGTTTTGCTGCCTGCACAGGTGGCTAGTAACTCTTCTCTCAAGGGGAGCCCCAGTAACCTCTGTGGTCTGCAAGCACACAGTCTTCAGGGAGTTGAGACTACCCTTGCATCTCAATTTCTTCAGGGTGAACTTCAGTCCCTCCCTGGCTATTTAATCCCCTTCTGAGATCTGGAGCCTTTGTCCAGTTTTACACACCTTTAATATGGAGTTCAGTCTGGCAAGGAGCATGGCGTAGGTTTGCCTATACTGGCAAACTCAGATTCCAAATTCTGTCCAACTAAATGCTCCTGACTGAGGTGCTCAACCCAGTGGCGCACACAGGAAAGGGACATTAGTGGGCAGTGGCAACAAGAGGTTAAGGACACTTCAAACATTGCTACCACCAATCAGAACTGGAAAAGACATTTGATCTGATAACAACAAGGGGTCTATGGATATGAGCCTTAGAATAAAGAGCAAGACATGAAACAGTCTAGTCCCAGGAGACATACCATGAAAGAGTCCCACAAATGCCTTAACTTCTGGCAGATTCTTCCTTCTTTGTTTCTTGCCTGTGAGCCACCATCTCCGTGAATGAGGAGGAATGAACCACAGTGCTGATGGGAGCAGCATGAAGGAGCAGATCCAGGAAAGACCATTTTGCTTGCTTGCTAGAAATGCTTGACTGTCATCTATTAAAATGATTAGTTACTGTAAGCTTAGAGTGTCCAGTGAGGACAGAAAAGGAAGGAGTCCGAACCACAAGGTGGAATATGGGCTTGTGTAATGTAACCCTTTCTCCCCCCCTCACCCCCCATTGCACACATGTCAAGATGCATGTATGTACATGCGCACATCACAGGAAGAATAAGCAATTAAGAAACAAAGAGCATCTGAATACTGTAAAACCTGAGAGGCAGAAAAGGCCTCCCTAATCAGAAAATGGAAGCTTGTCCTTCTGCAAGATCCGTGGAAGGGAAAGCGAGACAGACGCTGCTGTAGATCTGTTTCTTGCTGCCTGGTGATTGGAAGACAGTTGGAAGGGATGACAGTCCCCCAATGTCATTCTACCCTTAGCCCCAAAGCATCTAGGAGCCCAAGACCGAGGGGAGAAGGATGAGAGAGGATCTTCAAGGAGAGGGGAATTAGATTGGCTGCCTCTTGAAACAAGAAGCCCAGAGCAGAATGCTGCGCTATGCATCTGTCCTCCTTGATGGTGTATCTTAGTGCTCTGAGATCTGTCACACCTGTAAAGTCAGTGACGGTCCTTCCTTATCTCTCTGGATGACCTCCATCTCTGAGGGCCTGAGCATGCCTTGCCTTCATTTTGTTCAATACTAAACAAAAAGGAGGTATGCAAAGAAACCAAAGACAAAGTAATTCAATGGGACCAAAGCGTGTAGAATCAGTGACTGTTGGGTGGGAATGGACCAGGTCATGTTTGTGGGGATGGTGGCAAGCAGAGGAAAATGAGAGCAGAGTTCTCTGTCCTCCTGGAGGGCACAGACTTCTTCACTAAAAGGTACAACCTTCCAACTGAGGCTGAGTGCCTCCGCCCCCACCTCTGGGCTTTCCTCTCATTTTTCACAGACTGAGTAACAAAAGAATCTTTGTCATGGGTGGAAATTTTTATTTTCAAACAGCCTTCCACAGGTTGAGATCTCTTGCTAAATAAGAATGGGTTTATACTTAACACAATATGGTCAGAAATGGTAAGCAAATGTCACAATGAAGGTCGCTCATTTAATACTCCTCTGGCCAGGGGAGCCTGACATGGTGGCATTGACACATGCGGATGAACCATGTTCTTTTCTGGGAGACCTTTGACAAGTCTCATGGCGATCTAGGCTGACTTCAAAACATTTGTATCGCTTGTTGACTTAAATTCAAAGCCCGGCCCCTGGAGACTATATGGCTATCAATGGTACTAAAAAAGGAGGTGATTCCTTAGACATGAGACAAGGCCTCAAATTGCTTTGTAGATCCCTTCATCTACCCATCAAAAAGGAGTGTCAAAGGCTACTTCCTGTAGGCTGGGAAAGGGCCTGCTCCAAAGGCAATTCAGAGGGCCAGAGTAATTGACTTTCTCCTAGCTTCCTTAAGGGATCCCTTTGGTTTCATTCCATTGCCTTTCAGTCATATGCAGACAGAGTGTCACTCTGTATATTTGTCCTGTGCCACCTATTACTGCAACCCATGTATGACGGCAGAATGACTGCGTCACAAGAGCTGTTAGTGAGGGCCTGCAAACACACTTTGGGTGCTAATGGCTCTAATTAAGAAGATGCTATCTCCTTTGGTAGAATTTTGAAGGGGGAGGGTTATCTAAAAATATGAATCAGGAGTTCTAAGGAGCTCTTGAGAGCTCTCCAGACCCTGTGGTGGGTGCAGCTGGGGAATCAAAGATGCATGACCCAGGTGTGACCCTAGAACTCATACTCTGGTGGAGAAAGAAGCTAGGAAGGGCAAGAGATTGTCCTTAAAACAGATGACAGCCTCATTCTTATTGCCAGGATGATTCTGAGAGAAGGCCACTGGCCTATGACTAGGAAAAGTGTGGGCAAACAGGAATGAAGACAGAAGTCCATGTAAGTGTCCATGTTCCTACTGTGGGGACAACAGAATGAGAACCCCATATTAGGAGGTACTTTGATGACAGGTGGTAGACACCACACACTGGTCTCACTGGGGTATTTCTGAACTAACAAACTGGATCATTGTCATTAAAAAGAGTCAGGGCACAGTTAGCTTCAGCACAGCTGGGTCCAGGAACTTAGCACACGCCATGAGCACATTGCTACTTACTGTCCCTATTCCCAAGTCCCTTTTCTCCTCTGTTGTTTGTACTCAGTAAACTAATCATATATAGTGCCCCGACACTTAAAACTGACAATATCATTGCTATCCGTTTTGAAAAGCAAAAATGAAGGGAAAGTTTGGATATCTCATGCATCCCCAAACCCCATAACTGAATTTTTGTGTGTCAGCATAGTCTCAAGAGTTTGTTTTATTGGCAACTTGGATTTTTGGAACCACCTAGGAGACATACTTCCAGAGAGGACTAACAGGAGAAAGAAGTCCTACCCTGAATATGGGCAGCACCCCCTTGGGTCTGCGGTCCATACTGAATGAAAAGGGGGTGGAGCAATTAAGCTGAACCCCAACTTTCATTTCCCTTTGCTTCCTGATTATAGATGCAGTGTGACCAGTTACCTCATACTCTTCTCCCCAGAGAGCCATCATCATCACTACGCCTTCCCTGACACCGTGGACTGTATCCTCCATCCAGGAGGCATGGTGGGCCATCCCTGGCTTCCTTGAGTTGCTCTTGTTGGATGTTTTGTCTCGGCAATGAGAAAAGTAACTAATATATAGGTCAAATGGCAATATGTTGCCCGACTGAACAGTTTACTTGGTACATATAGATTATATACATTCTTTAGGTTGTCTGGAGCAAAACCAGAAAAAGAGAAAGAGAGAGAGATACATCTTACAATAAAGTACTACATTTTCCTGTATCTTTAAAAAGACAGGCTAGGAGCCTGGCAAGATTGCTGAGTGGGTCAAGATTCTTGCCTCCCAAGTCTGGCGACCTGAGTGAGTCCAAGCTCTAGAACCCAACTAAAGCCAGAAAATCAGAACTTAATCCAGAGTGTTATCCTCTGACCTTCACATCTCCTGTGGTATACATCACACACACACACACACACACACACACACACACACACACACACACACACACATACACACAGAGAGAGAGAGTAATAACAATACAAAATTTTCAAAGACAGTGGTCGTGATGAAGATACGAAACAACTGAGGTTGTGCAGGCAGACAGCAACCTGGCCAGAAAGGTGTCAACCCAGGAAATCCAATATCATTAACCTTACGAGGCACTATTCAAAGGCCCAAAGTGACAGACATAGAACTTGACCTCTGTTGGCTACTATACCTATTCCTCTATTGAATGATGATGGAGGAGTTAGATAGTACAGGGCACTATTTAAAGAGCAAATATTTCAAATGATGAAATTAATAAAGATCCTTCTCATTAAGAAACTTCAATCTAATGATGACAAGAATAGAAATCACTGACTGCCACTACCTCCAATTGAGGCCTTGCCAGACATTTGAATTATTTTACATACTCTTACGGAATCCACTCAGGGTGTGTGTTTAGATTACTTTCTCATGTGAAAAAGGTAAAAAAAAAAAAAGAAAAAGAAAAACTAGGAGCTGGGCAGAGCACATAACTCAGTGAGGGAGGACTTGCCTCGCTTTGTGTGGGTGTAAGGCCCTGCATGAAATTTCCCAGCACTCCAGAAAAAGAAAGAAAGGGGAGGAGGCATATAATGATTTGAGATCAAACTCTGAGGTGTTGCAGTCCAAAGTCTGGGCACAGAGAGAGATACTGCACTCTCTCCATTAAGAGAAGGAATATAGAGACAGAAAAAGGAAGGTAACTGGGGAAGAAGATACCATGGTGCATTCAGAATAGAACATGTGTTATGAGACTGGACAAACCATGGGATTTCTCACAAAGAAGGGAGGTAAATTTGAAAATAATAGCTCCATTCAGAAAAATGGCAAAGAGTGAGACAAACAGTCCACAAAGGTTCAGTAACAAAAAGAAAACTGAGCATTGACGCTGCTTGATGGAGCCAAGGAGGGAGAGACAAGAAGGGAAACAGCCTGGAGTTGTACAGGCATGGTTGGTCATAGCCAAGGACCAGGTTCAGTTTCTTTTCTACATCAATGATTCTAAACAATTGCCCAACAGATTCGCTTTAAGAGACTCCCTAAATACACAACTGTCTGTTCATGTTTGTCTGAGATGGAGCTGAGGTAGAGACGTGTTAAAGTAACTCTCTCAAGTCTGCTCTGACTACAGAGAACAAGATTCATGAAAAGTCTCTGTGAAGGGGTGATGGGACAGTTCCTGATCTTGTTTCCTAAAATGTGTTCTGGGAACACGTAGTTGCAAAATTTCAGGATGTTCCTATGACAAAGATGGAATCCATCCCTGAAGCACATCAGTCATACTGCAGGATGCCTGGTGACTACAGGCAACTTGGGGATTTGGGGCAGGGGTGCATAATAAAGAACATGGTAAATCTTTAGGCGAAGAGAGTTGCAGTGGCCCCATAACAGCCCTTCCCCCAGCAGATGCACATTCTTCTGAATACACTTTCATGTTGAATAATCAGATAACAGAAAGGGGTTTGAGTTGAAAGAATTGTGATACCTGACTTTCTTCACCTTCCCCTTCCTGACACCACCCAAGAAGTTCAACATGTTTCCACATACACACACACACAGCCACACACGTGCACACACATACACACGTGTATACACACACACACACACACACACACATATGCCAATAAGGAGAAAGGATATCTGGCCTCTCGATTACTCCCACTCCCTGAAGTACTATCCTGGACCATAGACTGCCTCCCTGAGGTTTATTTCTAGGAGGAAACACCATCTACTTTACCTCAAGGACTGAATTCCATAGCTTATGTTTCCACCCATGAATCAGAAGGCCTGAAACCATGGAGCATACTGGAACAAGAAAGTAGGCCAGAATTAATACAGGCATAAGCCCCTTCTGCAGAGAAATAAGTGGTTCCATGCAGAAGAGGCATCAGATCAGTGAGAGGAGGAAGCAACAACATGGCCATCTTCGTGTTTATAAGCCCAGACTCTGTGTATCTGCAGTAATAACGATATGTACTTTGAAGGGATCTTCGTTTGACTGACCATCTTTGGAGACATTTGGATTATTTTACATACTCTTTCCATCCTGCTTTGGATGCCTGAGCCAACCCACAGGAAAGGTGTGTGGGCTTGGGGAAGGATGCGCTGATTGACTCTTCCAGGAGAACAAGCCCTGTTTCCAGCTGTCCAACCACAGGAACCATCTAACTACTTGATTAAAAACCTTCTTGCCTTGAGTCTTAGAGTCTTTGGATCCAAGGACATATGTTTATAACTGCCCTGGTTATGCTTAACATCAGATGGAGCTTGGAAAACACATGTAGAAACTAGTCCAAGGCATCTTAAACCTGGCTCATGCTAAAAGTCCCCAGGAGAGTGTAAAACTCTGCCAGAGCCCAGCAACACTAAGCCACTCAGGAATGAAGTTCTGAGACCAGTCTTTTGCAAAAATTCCCAACGTGGTTCAAAAGAGCTACTGGTTCCTACTATAGGGTTGGAGAGAGGTTTTAAATAAAATCATAGAGACAAAAGAATTAACATAGTGCCAGACTCATATCAAACATCTGACATATACGATCATTGCATCATGTAGCAAAGATAAAATAAAATGGCTGTAAATGGAGCTCCAGGAAAGGTGGTTGGTTAGAAGTTACCTAGATGATAGTGGGCAGAAAGAAGTGGAGAATATAAAAACAAATAGAGAAATAAGAGGAAAAGATAAATAAAATAGAAATAAGCCGCAGTGGAATATTTTTTTCTGTGAAGAAGTCCAGTTGGCACACGGAGGCAGTAAGGAGCTTACGCTGAGCAGGAACCAGCTGTACCTGCTAAGGAAGAGCATTCATGGGCCCCTGGGTACTGGGAGAGCAGAAATGTCTATGAACATCCTATAATGGAACCAATTACTTGTATACTAATTTTAAAAAGGGACGTTAGGGATGGAGAGATAGCTCACATATTAATGTGATTAGCTTGCAATATGAGGTCTGTGTTCAATCCCCAGAAACCTTGTGAAGAAAGCAGGAAGTGCTGACTAGCATACAGTCTAGCACTGGGGAGGCTGAGACAATGATCTCTGAGGCTCATGGGCCTACATGGCAATTTTCAAGTCAGTAAGTGACCATTCTCAGAAAAAAAAATATTGTGGTTAGTACCTGAGGGAGAACATCTAAGAGGAGACTATCCTGAGCCATAGGAGAAAGGAGAGCAGGTCAGTAAACAGCATCGCTTCACAGTCTCTGCTTCAGCTGCTGCCTCCAGGACCTTGCCTTGAATTCTTGCCCTGGCTTCGGTTGCTGATGGTCTTTAAGATGAAAGCAATTCTTTCTTCTCCAAGTTGCTTTTGGTCATGGTGTTTATTACAGAAGCACTAAGTAAGCTGGATATTGTGACCAGAGCATGTAGTTTTTCCTCTGACAGACCTGGATGTGTGGTTTTGGGAAGGATTGTGGGAGAGTTTGGAACTTTGAACTGGAAAATGCATTCGATGCTCAGGCCAAAGGGACTGTTCTGTGGGAGCCTGAAAGATAAAAGCATTGGGAGATGTACAGACCTGTACTATAAAGGCCTGGCTTGTAAAGTTTCAGAGGGAAGCAAAGGCTAGCAGGGAAATCTATGACCGCCCATGACCTATATTTGAATTAAGAATGTGTGGGTTCTGATCAGTCAGACCTGAAGCATCGACTGTGATCTCATTGAAGGAAACTCTGCTTTCCTGGGGCCATTAATGAGACTGGGGCAGTTGATGCTGGTTACCTGTGGCTGAAGAATCAGCTGTAGGAATAGACAAGCACCACCGAGGTGAAATGTCCTGGGAAGTATTTCGTCACGGTCAACACATTGGAACTGTTGCCCAGAGAGGGCCAAATCTGCATCTCAAGCTGACCATCAGACTCGGTCATGTGGAATAGTCTCTCATGTGATACTAATCCTGATAGAGTGAAGGCCACAGGACTGAAGGGATCACAGAGAGAGCTAAGACTTGGCACTGTGAGCGCTCAGGCGAGGCCATTGTTGAAGGGGCATCCTTGGTTGCAGTGGAGAATCCAGTGTACTGGAAACGCCAGGGAATGCCATGGAATGCCACTGCAGTGGAGATCTTGATAAGTATCTGCCTGCACAATTGAGAGAGGATGTCTTTCCAGTATGTTCCCAGAGTCTTTGAATACAGGAATCTTCCTTCCACATACATTGACAGACTCCAGTGACATGTCTAACAAGTTCCTAGCCTACCTCTCCAGACAGGTGCCATTTTCTTACATGCTTGGCAACATTTGGGATTATTAGACATCATAGTGAACAAAAGCATTCCTAGGGCTGAGAGGATGGTTCAGTATGTAAAATGCCTGCTACCCAGCATGAGGAACTGAACTCAAATTTCCAGCACCTATGAAAGAAGCAGGTGTGCTGATGCACATCTGTACTCCTAGACTGGGTAAGGAGAAGAGAGAGAAATCTAGGTCCCTGGAACTTGTACGATCATGATTCTAGTCCATTGGTAAGCACCAGTTTTAGTGAGCAACACTGCCTCAAAAGATGAGGTGGAGAATGATCCGATAAGACAAGTAATATGATTTCCAAATTTCACAATGCACTCATGCACACACACACACGCATGCACACACACACACTCACACACACATGCATGCACACTGTTTTAAGTTTTTTAAAAAGTAAGCTTCTAATTGATCCAACTATGAGAAACCATACAGAGAAATTTGGATGATTTACAGAACCATCCACCATGAGAACTGAGAAACTGGATTCAGTGTTGGTTTGTTAAATATAGCATCCAAACTCCAGTCTTCGGAGAATACCATTATTAGGTATCATCAACTCCACATACTGAAGACTGTGTCTATACCAACTAGCACTTCTAACACTGACAGCATCATCATGACTTTGCTACCGTGGGTGTGTTCTCACCTCTGTTGCTACCTCTCCAAAGAGTTACTTTGAACAGGATCCGATTGGTAGATTTCAGGTCCTATGTTCATGGTATAGCAATAAAATAACCTCAGAGAGGAATCACTTGGCATTTGGGAGTACTTATTATTCTTAATTTTACATTCATTTATGTGTGTATTTATGTCTGTGTTTTCATGTGTGTGTATACCTTGGTGAACTGTGGAAGCCAGAGGACAGCCTTAGGTGTTATGCCCCACCTTCTATCTGTGTTAATATAGAGGGTTTCTTTTGTAGTTCACCACTGTGCATGCCAGGATAGCTAAACCATCAATTTCTGGGGATCCTCCTATCTGTACCTCCCATTTCACCTTTGGAGCACTGAGATTATAGATGCGTGTGAACTGAACCTGGCTTTATATATGTTATGGGGATTTGAACTTGGGTCTTCATGCTTGTGTTCAAGTGCCATCTCCCCAAACATATTTGATTCTTAGAGGAGTCTAGGACTATACCTCAGAGGTGGGTAATTCCTTCATCATAGGAAATAGATAAGGATGATGATAGATAGATAGATAGATGATAGATAGATAGATAGATAGATAGATAGATAGATAGATAGATAGATAGATAGATAGATAGATAGATAGATGGATAGATGGATAGGTAGATAGATAGATAGATAGATAGATAGATAGATAGATAGATAGATAGATAGATAGATGGATAGATAGATAGGTGAACAAGACCAATAAACATCCAGCAAATTAACACTATACTGGATATGGAAAAGATATTGCTGCTGAGCAGGTTTAAATTTCCTTATTACTATGAAAGTCAAAAAATCTTTCTTATATTTACATTGTTCTTCTGGGTATTTTCTTTTGGAACACATTGATCATTCATTTTGTCCATATTTTTAGTGCCGTTTGCTACTTCCCATTGATTTATATTTTTATATTCTCGATAATTATCTCTTGTCAGTTATATACATGAAAAATATATCCTGTTGTGTTACATGCATTTTTTATTATCTTTGTTTGTACAGATGTTCTAAATTTTAATACTATTGGATTTACTGGTAAATTTGCTTATGATTTGTGTCTTGATTTGGGGGGAATTCTGCTTAAGAAACTTTTTTGTACGACAAGATCACCTAAAGTTTGGTGATTTTTCCCTAAAAGTTGTACAAAACATGATAATAAGATTTATGTCTCTAATTCATCTGTTTTGTTTTTTGAGAAATGTCTTTTGCTGTATCTTGGGGCTCTTTATTTGTGTGTTGGGGAGAACAGCAAGGTTTTAAATTAGTGTAAGTATATATTCTTCCTATGTACAGCCAACTTCTATTCCCTGCTGACATAGTATAGCGCCTTGCTGTGATCCTGTGATACCATATTTATTCTGTCTGTGTATTAGGCTACTAGGACCCATCTGTGTCACCAAATATGGTAGTCGTGAATCCTAAGTGATGAATTGAACTTAAATTGATTAAAGTCAGACTGAGGACGCAGCTCAGTGGCCTAAATTAAGATCATCAGCAAAGCAGCATGCCAAGTGTTCAGAGTTCACACATGGCCAGTTGTTTCCATGTTAAAAAGCATAAGACGGAACACTCCCATCACCAGAGGACATTATCTTAGGGTAAACTATAGTACTGGTCACTTCAGTCAACTCTGGTCCTACAATTCACATAGAAAAATTATCATGACCTCGTAAGTTATGGGGACTGTCAAACCAAAATAGCCTTAAAACTGCTGCTGCTTTTTATTTGTCATGTTTGAATTGGCAAATGTCAGATTTAATGTGGTTCAAAATGAATTCCAAATCAATGTTAGTTGTTTCTATGTACATTCCCATGTGAATCTTGTTTAGAATTTAGCAAAATTCATGGACTGTAATCTGAAGAATTCATGTCTCTAGGAACTTGTGTCTTCCTGTTCATGACCATGGTATACCTCAGGGCTTAATAATGGTTTATAATTTTCTTTGTACCTCCTTGTGTGTAAATTAAATTTATTCCTTATTATTTTACAGTTGTGGTAGCTATTTTGGGATGCATAATCTTATTGACGTAAAACCATTTATTGTATATTGATCTCATAGCTTTAGTTCAATACCCATCATAACTTTCACTGTATTCTAATATTTTTACGAATAAGCATTCATACATCTGCAAATAACAAAATATTACTTTTTCCTAGTCCTAATAGCCTTTTTCTTTAAGCCATCTTTTAATATTAACTGAGCTCTCAGTATACATGCTATACTACTAATAAAGAATGTTCTTCTGGACTTGTCTCTGAGGTTCATCAGCTCATTTATAATCTCCAAAAGCTTCAATATCAAAACTATTTTAGGTTTCAATTAAAATACCCCCTGCAGTGTTAAAAAATCTCCTTTCTAGCTTGCTATATTTTAGTCACCAAAACAAATAAAATTCTCTCCTCACCACCTCTCTCTCTCTCTCTCTCTCTCTCTCTCTCTCTCTCTCTCTCTCTCTCTCGCTCTGTGTGTGTGTGTGTGTGTGTGTGTGTGTGTGTGTGTAGGAGTTTGTGATGTAGGAGTATAAGCTATGTGTATGTTTTGGGGTCTACAGGTTTGCATGGTTATGTGTATACGGTATGTAGGGGAATGACATCAACCTCAGCATTGTTCTTCCTCAAAAGCTGGCCTTCTTAGATTTGTGGGGGTTGTTTGTTTTTGTTTGTTTGGTTTTTTGTTTGTTTGTTTTGTTTTGTTTTTTGAGAAATGTCTTTTGCTGTGTCTTGGGGCTCTTTTTTTTTTTAAAAAAAAAAAAGGGCGCCGGCAGCTTGCTGCAGGTCCCTGAGACCACATGGGCGCTGCGGCGGGCCGCAGGCGGGTCTCTGGAAGCTTGCTGTGGAAAGCAGCTAGTCCCAGGCAGAGACAGCTGCACATGAGACCAGAGACCATGCGGCTGGTCTCCAGGTCTCCATATGGTGGGGCACGGCACGGCAGGCATGGCAAGAGACGGACGGGCACACCACGTAAAGTTAGACATTTATTAGAAAAGATAGATATATGTGTGTATATATATATATATATATATATATATATATATATATATATATATATATATATATATATATATAGAGAGAGAGAGAGAGAGAGAGAGAGAGAGAGAGAGAGAAGGGGGGAGAGGGAAGAGAAGCGGTCGCTGCTCCCGTGAGAGTGGAACAGGAAGAGAGAGTGAATTAGGGTCAGAGGCTGGAAGCTGGAAGGGAGTGGGCCTGGACTGTCTCTTAAGGGCACAGGCCAAAATACTACACTGTGTCTTGGGGCTTGCTGCCAGTCTGCTGGGGCTCGCTGGCAGGCTACTGGACAGTCACCGTGCATCAAGATTCCCGTCTCCACTGAGATCAGAAACAAATGCCTATTGTCTGATTTTTGCATGGCTTCTGGTGCTAGAACCCCAGTTCTTACCTTGCACAGTAAGCACTTGCCATGATGAAAAGAAACTTTTTTGTTTACTTTTTGAGATAATAATTTAACTATGACATTTCTCCTTTCCATTTTCTCCCTCCAATCACCCCCATGCCCTTCCCTGCTCTCCTTCAAATCTATGACCTTTTTTTAAAAAAAATCAATTGTTAAGTATACCAACTGGTTGAACAGTGCCAAAGGGCCAGCCCTGAAAATATATAAACAAGCAACACTCTATAGATTGAAGAGGTTAGGTTTAGGAATGTGTCTTAAAAGAACTTTTCTCAAAAGAACTTTTCAAGAAATTTCAGACTTAGAAGCTGAGGTGATAGCTAAGTTGGCAAATGCTTGCCCTGTGCACAGGGGCCTCAGTCTCTTCTCTCCTCTCTGGGGCCACAGTGAATGCCCCCTTCTGGAACACTTCACCCTGAGCCTGGGAATTTTGACAATGAGGTATAAAGTATCCTAGAGTCTCGCTCTACATTTCCCTTACCCCAACAACAAGACTAGGGATCTCTTCTGCTCTAAGGGTTCTTTTGTTGCTGTTGTTGCTTTCCAGCTAACATACACTAGAAAACAAAGTAGAGGAAGAAATAAGGCACTAAGGTCTTCTAAAGCTGGTGTGAATATGGACCTCTTATCAAAGGTAGTAGGTAACCAGTGGCCCCATTCCTATACAGAAAGCCACCTTAATTCTGGGGGAGGAAAAAGCGTGCAACCTCCTTGGCTGTCATCCATAAAGTCATCTTCCTCCTTGATACATAGAAAAAGGCCATCGGGGAGCAGATCCAGGAAAACAGGATGAAAAGGTAGGAATGTGCCTCTTGGGTCCTCCAACTTGGATCACCAGTTGTCTCTGGCCCTCTACACATTTGTACATTTTTATGTATGTCTGGCACTTTAGATTCCTTCTTGCCAGCTCTCTCATGGAAGAGTAGCAAGCCAACCCTATGAAATGACGCTCAAAAATAATCCAGGGTTGAAATAAAGAGGGGGAGGGGTGGGACTAAAAGGAGGCTGCTGCTGCTCTGGTCTGGAAGCCAAAAGGCTCCACCTTGCTGCTCCAGCCACTAGGGTTAGAGGGTACAGGAGAAAGTCTCTGAAACCCGGAGCAGCTGCCAGCTTTTGAACCTTGCTCGGCCATATCTGCAAATAATTAGACATTGCATTTTTTGCACCAAATTTTCTTCCCGACAAGAAAGTGTTGGAATCTCCAGTGCTGAAGTGTCAGCTCTGGGGCTTTGTCACTGTAAGACTGTGACTGTCTGGCTAGAATGTGGGATCCCACCAAAGTGCCTTCCCAGAGAAGTGCAAATTAGAGCCAGACATGAGTCTCAGGCTCTTTGCATTTCCAAAGATGGTTTGAGTTTGTCCTTGTACTCCAAATGACTTTTTGGTTTCAAACTAAACTTATTTTAGGTCTTCAACGTCTACTCCTCTTGTCTAACACTGTTTTCTAGATCATTTTGGTCTGACCTTCCAAAGGTCAGGAATGTCTGTCTTTTGGCATATCTGCTTGGACAGTGCCCTCATAGGCACAGGCTATACACAAACTAAGTCTTTCTCATGAAATGGATGGGAAACAACAGTGCGTTTTCTGGGGTGAAAAAGGACAGTTTGCTCCCTCCAGGGTTAATTTCGAAGGATGCGTAAATCACTCAGCTCTGCAGGAAATGTGCTATGGTTCTAAAAATTCCTAGCTGTCCTATTATTTTAACTACTAAAAACAATCTCAACTGCCCCTTGGGAGATGTATATACTTGACTAAATGGCAATGAATGAAGTAGCCCTCGTGTATCTGGTGTCTGGTGAGCTTATCTAGGGAGAGATGGTGCTCCATTTGGAAAACACCCATCCACAATGGAGGGAGAAATAAAAATAAAGGGCCTCTTATAAAATTATTACCTTGTCATTTAAGTCAACAGCAGTGATGCCATGATAGAAGCCAGCAGTTGTCCCGCCTTGTTTTATCGCTCTAATTACATCAGGAACACAGAAACTGTCTGGCAGAGATAAGATTAAAGAAAGCAGAGCCCTCCTGAAATTTCCAATAGACAGCACCTGGATTTATGGACTGTATTTGTGTTTGGACATTAAGTTCAATTACTTTGCTTCAGCCCTGAAGAGTTCTGTCGCCAGAGAAATATCACGTAGTTGATCCCTCATCATTGCAGGCCTGCCCCACCTCCCACCCTGTAGGCATCGATCTGGCTGACCAGGCAGCTCTCAGCACCTAGAGCTGGTTGGTGCTGTCTGTTTTCTTTCCTCCTCTTCCTACTCCTCTTTCGTTTTCTATCTCCCCAGAGTCTGAGAGACACAAACCTCTTAGCTGGCTGAGCAGTGCGGGATCAGCCAGTAACACACGCACAGAATGTCAGTAGTAAAGGGGGTCATTTCAAGTCTTCCAGTGTAGTTCTTTCTCTCTACAGTGGTGGCAACTGAGAGTGAGTGAATGGGTGTCCAAGGGTTGAACCACTGGAGCATCAAGCAGAGCCAAGAGTTGCAGTCCCCTGGGGAAATGCAAAACTCACTTCCATCTCATGCTAACCCTGTGTCTCCCTTCTCATAGTGCAGCCAACCATACACCAGGATGCGTTTGTTTTTAACCAACAGGTACATTTAAAAAGTATGGGGTTAACTTCCTTCTCCTCTCCTCTCACCACTTCAGAACAGCTTTCTTTATTCCCTCTGCTTTTTTTTCCTTTCATTTTCTTAAGGTGGAGAACAGATGGATAATAGATAAGGGCTACAATTGTTGCGGTCTCCCTCCCTATAAAATTGGAAAGAACAAAATCAGTTTGGGGACTGTGCACATGCTCTGTAGGGCTTCCCCAAATGTCCATACAACTGAATTATCTGAAGAATTTTGTTGTTGTTGTTGTTGTTTAGATAATTCAGTTGCATCTTAAGAATTTTTAAAAACCCAGATTCTTGCCGTGCTCCAACATAGTAATCATAATCCATAGAACTTGAGTTACTATTTAACTTGATTCTAGTAGAAACATTACTGGCCAAGTCAACACTGAGCAACAGACAATATTTTGGAAACTGGAGTTTGAGATAGATGAGCCAGAGAATAATAGTTTTTTTTAATAGCCCAAGGCTAGGAAAGATAGTTGGTAACATATTGGATTTGCAAGTTTGAGTACCTGGGTTTGGTCCTCAGAATCCACATATAAAAACCAGGCACAGTGGCAGGTGCTTAGAGTCCCAGCTCTGATTAGTAGGAGGTAAGTAGTTCCCTGAGGCTCAATGGCTCCAGCCTAGGGCTTACTGGCTACAGTTTAGCTGCTGAGTCCCAAGTCAGTGAGAGAAGCAATCCCAGAAACTAAGGTGAACAGTGCTTGAGTAACCACACCTGAGGTTGTCTTCTGGGCCCCCAAACATATGGGCACACATATTCACATGGTCCCTGTTCCATAATTAAGTTCCTTAATACACATGAACATACATACATACAAGTTCAGAAATATACGCACATGCTCATACAAACACATGTGCACCTATAAAAAAAATGTTCAGATCTGGCTCAAGCACCTCTCACTGCATTTCTGGAAAGTTACTCAGCCTCTCTTAGATTTGGTGGCTCTGCATAAAACTGGTCTTCTTATGTATTACAGTTATTGCATAGTGTGTATATACTTCATATCTGGGCAAAACCACATGTAACACATGCTCAACATCTGGCTACAGTACGTATTCAAGATCTTTAGGCTCATACCACACAGCTGTTCCCCTGATTTCCTCCTGGATCCTCACACCTCGGTCACCTTTGTGTGGGCACTGAACTGTAAGAGCCCATCTCTCTAGGAGTGTTTGTGGTTAGTGAGAACATAAAGCAAGAGGATATTCTTGAATCTGACCTCGAGAAAGTGGGATCATTGTGAATCACCTGGGAGGTACCCGTAATTTCCTCTTCTGTTCGCCAAGGGCTTAGGCTACTGGAGACCCTGGCTGGACTCTGCAGTGGCCTGGCCTTAGAGCAGGGGTAGCCCAGTTGGGAGTTTGTTTATTTGGCAGGTTGGGAAAACAGAGAAGGAAACTAAAAGTGAGAAGAGATCTTTGGTCCCTGCAGGAGACCCTCCGCAGGAGCCTTTTGGTCCTCTTGGCAATTTACATCTTCTCCCCCTCCCCGCCCAGCAAGTCCTTCCCCCACCCACCTTTCATGAAAAATGTGTGAAAGGGGCCTCTAATCACTCACAATTCTGTCCTTAATTCCTTACAGTTTATCACTTGCATTCACTAAGGTCACCAACAGCCTTCTAATCACAAATCGAACTGCTTTGCTATGATTTCCTCAACGTAAGTGTGCTTCCTAACCCTTGCAAAAAAAATGGTCCTTTCCTTTTGCAAATCATTTAGATTTAGAAATCATAAACAAACCATTCTATAAGGCTCATAATGTGTCAGGCAATATCATAAGTGGTTTTCAAACGTTAACTTACTTTTTTCCACATCACAACCCTATGAGGCAATCCCACTCAATGAGTATACAGAAGATCAGAGAGATTAAATAACTTTCTCATGGTTCCATGCCTTGAGAAAGTGGCAGAGTTGAAAGTCAACCTTAGGTATTAAATAATGTTGTACGGAACAGAATGGTTGTGCCAACTTGTAACTCACATCTGACAGGGTCAGGGAGAGGAGCTGGCTGGCTGCCTATTGAACTGTTGTATCCCTTGTCCTCTTCCACTGGATCATGACAGAATTCTTCAACTGTGTATCTAAAGAATGAGAATGACGTCAAGCACTTACTTCATAACTTTGACTGTCATTTGTTTGCTTTGTTGCTACAACGCCATTAGCAGTGTGTTTAGCTAACATAAACAGGATGCAGGAAACTACTGTGTTATGCCAGTATCAAAGGTGCCCTTCAAAACTCTCTGCAGGCTTCAAAGTTGTAACCCTGTCATGGAGTCTTCACAGCACTGTAGAAACACATCTCATCTCTAGTGCTACAGATCACCAGGCACCAATCAGGACACTGCCACTCACCAGCTCTCTTTCTCTGTCCTTTCAACTGCAACAGATCTCATGCCTCTAAGTAGGATGATCACCTTGTCCCACCTTTCTTGATTTTCACCACAGAAGTCCGAACATTGAGAAACCTTTTTGTTCCCCTAAAGCTGGGAAAATTAGTCACCAAGCAGTAAGCATCAACCTGAGACTTGATTCTCCTTCAAGAAATACAGGTATCCTCCCTATTACACAGAGACACTTCCTGCTTGGTGAAGCATGTCTCTTTGAAGGTGACACCAGACAGACTGAGCCACATGAAAGCAAGACCTTTATTCTGGTGTCATTGCACACTGTCACTGTCACTAAGTTCTTCCACTTCAACTCTTGTTCACTTACTATTCAAACACCAGATCCTCTCCTCTCCCCCAGCTCCCCGCATGTGGATCATTCCCTGAACACTCAGTTTAAACACACATACACGCACATACATATACATGAATGACACATGTTCTCACTATGTAACCAGACTGGCCCTGGGTACATGATCCCTTTACCTCAGCTTCCTGAGTGCTGGGATTAGAGATATGCACTATCATGCCTACCTCGGTTATACGTCCAAGCCTCAATGTGTCTAAGTGGCAAGATTAAGAGAACCAATTAATTGTGAGAACCAATCAGTGTCAAGGATGTGATGATTTTAGTGCAAAAACCTTGGAGGGTTGTTTTCAATGAATTGAAAAATAAGCCAGAGAGAGGGGTAAAGAGAAGAAAACGATGGCTAAAAGGCTTGCATGGGGCAGCTGGGCATACATACCGCCCTTCTCAGTTTGGGCCTGAGGTAGATCTTCAAGGAACAATAGGACCCTTCTGTCTGCTGCGGGTCCTCACTCAAGGATTGCTAACTGGCTGCTGTACTCCCTCAGTCAATCAATAATTGAATTGATGAATACTTGACCTGGAATTCAGTCATTCTATTTCAGGCTGTATCCTGAGTAAGCAAATCTAGGCTACTTTTGATCTACACCGCCCTCGCCTTTCATTGTCTGGTGACCTTTTGGCCTTACTCCATGGAACCTGAAGACTCAAGATTTCCCATGTTCTCCCTCGAGGCCTCCATGAGAGCTTTGCTGTGTGGTGCTCTGGGTTAAAGAGTAAGTGACGCTGGTATCTGTCACTGCCAAGTGATCAGGATTCTCTAGACAACAGTTTTCACTCCCAAGCTTCAAAGTCACTCCAGTGTCATACGACAGGGTACAAATATTCAGGAGAAAACCATACATCTGACCAAGGTCTCAATGGACAATCCATGAAGGACAACATAGTCCGTGCTTGTGAGGCTTAAGAAATAAATGTGGAGGTAGAGGTGGCCATATTCTGTGCATACACAGACAAAGAGTCATCTCTGCCCAACACGCAACCCCCAATGTCTTCCCTTCCACCCTAGAATCAGTGAATATGTACTGGGTCCTCAAGCTCCAGTAGTGACAAGTAAAATTGTCCCTAGCTGTTTCTACAACCCCAAACCGTGATCACCACTCACTCTCTGGCCTCAGTACCTTGCTGCTTGCCCCATCTCATGTCCTTTAAAGTATTTTTCATTAAAAAACAAAAATTTCTCCCAAATTAATATAGATAATTTATATATAGGCTTGACATGAAATCTCCAAATTTTAATTTGATTATATCTATCATAATCTCTATCTATGTATACCCACACATACTCTAAAGTGATTTAATTTGAGAAAATAAGGTGTGTCTAAATACTTCTCTATGTGTGTGTCATAAAAGCAAGAGCGTTTTCATCTATAACTTCAGTGTGATCCTCAAAACAGCAAATGAACATTAATGGTGTGTTATTATCTAAGCTACAGGCTTGAGTCAGAACTTAACCATTGTTCTACTTCCACCTTTGAAGCGAAAAGAAAAAAATGGAGAATCTAATACTCTTTAGAGTTTCATCCTCCATATTGCTTTCATTGCTATGTGCCCCTTTCAAATCTGCTTTGATCTGAAATTATCCCTCAAGATACTTTCCTTTAACTAACATTTCCTCGCACTTCAGTTGAAGCCCTACATTTCCGGTGGAATAATTCAGATGTCACGCTCTATTCTCAGCTGAGTGTATCTGGACACGACTGAAAACTGTTTATTCTCAATCTGTGATACTAATTTGAATTATTCAGCTAAAACCAGCATCTGTTGGCTTTTGCTGCTGCGAAGGTATTTTTTTTGTAATTTATAAGTACTTTGTGAGTTCTGTAATTTATAATTGCTTTCTGAAGAGGCACTCTGTGATGATGTAGGTATCCTGTTTCTCATCAAAGTTGCCCTCATTAAATTTAGCATCCATTAATGCCAAAAAATAAGACTGCAGTAGCTGCCAAATAATAATTTTTTATTTTAATCTTTATCTCCTTATTTAAGTAAAAAACTCCAGCATAAGAAAAGGGGACATTTCTTTGTAGTGTGTGTGTGTGTATGGGATGGGATTGTGAGTGCATGTATATGTATTTATATTCACCTGTATGGGTTTTCTATCACTTTTATAACAAATTACTATGAATTTGGTGACTTAACACAATATTTATATGTGATCTGAAAGTTTTGAAGGTCAGAAGGATGTAACATGTCTTAGAGAACTTAGATCAAGAAGTCAGCACACTGTTGTTCCTTCTAAAGACAATGAGGACAGAAGCCATTCCTTGTAATTTTGGGGGGGTTTTGGCTTTGTTTTTGTGGGGTCTTGTTGTTGTTGTTTGTTGCTGTTGTTGTTGTTGTTGTTTCCCGAGACAGGGTTTCTCTGCAGCTTTGGAGCCAGTCCTGGAACTTGCTCTTGTAGACCAGGCTGGCCTCGAATTCACAGAGATCCACCTGTCTCTGTCTCCCAAGTGCTGGGATTAAAGGTGTGCACCACCACTGCCTGGCCCAGTCCTTGTATTTTTAACTCCCAGAGGCTATCAATGCACCTTAGCTGACAGTCCCTTCTCATGGATTCATTGTTCCAGCCTCTGCTTTCTCTGGCTCTCTTTATTCAACTCTCCATTCCCCTTTTCACTTAGAAGAGGCCTGTGATAAGACTGTGCTCATGCAGATCAACCCAGAAAATTTTTCCACTGAAACTCAGCTTAACCACATTGGCAAGGCCCCTTTGTTTTGGTAACCTAGTCACAGATGCTAACAACTATGACGTTGTAGAGAACCATCATTTTTCCTCTAGCAATGAGCATGAATTTATGAATTCTTTTATTCTATGGATTATAATCTGTTTCACAAAATGTTTCACCTTTCAAATTTTATAAAATGTACCTAGTAAGAAACCTCCTGAATTTGGTTTCTACTACTGTGTCCTTTTGGCCTCTCCTAGAACAAGACATTTCCTGTGAATCTCTGGTTGGTCGTTTTTGTTTGTTTGCTTGCTTGCTTGTTTTCCTTTCTTTCTTCCTTTTGAGGCAGAGTCCCAACTTGTAGGCCAAGATGGCCCCGAAATTGAAGTGTGGATCCTCTTGCTTCCAAGTTCTGGGATAAAAGGCTTGAACTACACTATCAAGGTTATACTTTATTGAAGAATATTGCTTAGAAGCTAAATTTCGGTGCCTTATTTTTTTTCACTGATACACCGTTGGCCTAGACAAAACTAAGAAATATATAATATTATATATATTATCTATGTTGATATATGTACTAAACTGCCTGTCTATCATCTGTCTACTATCTATCTCAGTGTGTACCTACATAAGTAGAAGCTGCAATATTCTATATAATCTAACAGGTCAGAGTGAATTCTAGTCTTTGTTTCCATATAGGTAGCTTACTTCTCTAACACTGAGAGCTCTACTTCTCATTGTGATCAATATGTTTTACATATTTCTAACTTCCCCAAGCACATTTAGAGTAGTTTTTGGAATTGTGAAGTCTATGTAAACAAATCAAGAAACTTCATTATCTGTTTATACTTCCTTCTGTTTTTAGCCTGGGGACATCTAGTCAAAAATCCATCATCAAAAGTTACCTAGGTTAATTTCCCATCTTTGTGTTCCACGTCATTTCCCCCCGCCCCATGCCACCTAAATCTTGTTTAACCCAATAGGGGTGACCCTTTCACTTCTCCAGGAAAATGTTGATCGAACACCGCGGATCAGCTGAGAACACTTCTATTGGAGTCCGTCTGTGGGATGGCTCCCTTGTTGCAATGTCCGTGTTGCTTGCAATTGTTGTCTTTTCTCTGGCTCCCCCAAGCAGAATGAGAGCTGGGGGGGGGGGAAGGTGAGGGTGAGTTCTCGCCATTCTGATCTCCCATAGAGTCTTCCAGACAAAGAATATAAATCTTTGTGAAATCAATGAAAACAGTCCTCTGGTTAGGAAAAAAAAGGCCACAGATGATTAAAGGGACTAGGAAAAAAGAAGCTGAAACAATATAGCTGTATTCCTTACAATTCTACCTTTTTTGTTTTCAATAACAGGGATATTTGATTTATGTGTCTATAATGTCTAGGATTCGTATTTGATCTTCACCACATCCACTGAACAGAGAGAGGTGGGTATTACTCCTCTCATCTTTAAAAAAAAGAGAGAAAATTGAGATCCAGAGAGATTAAATAGCAGGCAGGAGTACCCTGCTTACCGTGAGAGCAGAATAAGAATCTCTTATAGGAAAAAAATTCCCTCTAGTTCAAAACATACTTCTTATAATAAACTTAATGATCCAGGGATCTACAAACAGAAGTTAATCATATTCCCCTTCTGTAGGAGGTTCTTCTGTTCATGTGTTGCTTTTATTGGTTAATGAATAAAGAAACTGCCTTGGCCTAGCTGATAGGGGCAGAACTTTGGTAGGTGGAGAAGACAGAACTGGATTCTGGGAGGAAGAAAGCAGAGTCAGAGATGCCATGGATCTTCTGCTTGAGACAGATGCTGGTTAGAATCTTGCCAGTAAGCCACAGTCACATGGCGATACACAGATTAATAGAAATGGGTTAAATGAAGATGTAAGAATTAGCCAATAAGAAACTAGAGTTAATGGGCCAAGCAGTGTTTTAATTAATACAGTTTCTGTGTAGTTATTTTGGGTGTAAGCTAGCCAAGCGGCCAGGACAAAGAGTGGGCCCTCGCCTTGCAACACCCTTCCCTTTACACAGACTAACAATGTAAACAATTCAGTGTTCACGTCTACATCTTTATCTCTCAAAAACATGCAAAGTCTTACAGGCCCAAGATTCTAAGAGTAAAAGGTAGTTGGTCCACACCAGAAAGAACAAATGAAGCGAAGACATCACAAAGCCAGTCTATCGTGTGAAAGCACTGTGATCTTCCAGGTCTCTGAGAGGTTTCAGAGCACCATGACTACAAAGAGGAGGGTTTTACCCTTCTAAGTCCCCAAGGTCCCTGGGGAACTGGAATAGATTATAAGCCAAACTCAGAGGGCCATGGGAGTCCCTAATGTATCCGTTGGGCATTTGTAGCTGAGCTTTGAGTCATTGAGTCAGTGGAGGCAGCAAAGCAGGTTTCTCTCTTCCGTACGGATGGGTATCATTCAGTCTACTGAGGGTCTGAATAGAGCAAAGGAAAAACTGGAAGGAGTCTCAGTCACTCTTGCCTCTCTAATTCAGATGAGACATCCCATGCTGTCTTCTCCAGCCCTCAGATTGTACTTTGCATTGTTAGCTGTTCTGGTTCTAAAGTTTTGGAGATAGGTTGGGTTGCAGTGCCTTTCTTGAGACTCTGGAGAGTGTGACTTCTCTGAATTCATAATTATTTGAAACCCCCCCATAACCTCTCTCTCCACATCTAACACAAAACCATTAATAATAGCTTCTCAACTACCTCTGAGTCTCATTTTCCCTATCGGTAAAATGGAAATCATGGCCCTATCACACTGTAAATCCTGCTAGCTGGATAAATTGGTGATAAATCACCTACTTTCTTTTCTTAGTCTTCTCAAGCAATATTTGCAAGCTCAGTCTATCCTGATGCAGGAGGTGGGCATAAATGATGGATGCAAGAGAATGCAAAAGTGTTTTTCATTCTTTCTTTTGGGGAACCTTACCTTTGTTTGGAGACGTGAACACCATTGCCAACAGTGTGTGATTAATAACTTGTCACAGAGCCCTTGAGGCCCCACCTTCTCCAAGGGAATCTTGGCTGTTAATATTTCCTTGAGGAGAGGGAATCGTTTTCTTCAGTGGTGTGGCCACTGATAAGTTGTCTTTGCTCCAATAAATAATCTCCCACCCATGCAAGCAACTGTAATTAAACTCAGTGGGACACAGCCTAAAAAGAATTCATGAAAATAAGAAAGAGACTTGCTGAGAGGAAGGGTGCCAGTGAGGGGAGGGCCAACAAGGGGAATGGGACCCAAAATGGACTAAAATTCATTATATGAATATATGAAATCATCAAATAATAAAAAATCAAATGAAGACAAGGAAATGACCCAAATATCCATTGACAGATTATTAAAGATGTAATACACACAGACACACAATGAAAAGAATTCTTTTTGTTTGTTTGTTTGTTTGTTTGTTTGTTTTCTGATTGTTCTAGCAGCCAGAAACTCACAGGAACTGATCCCATCTAGTTCTGGTGCAAGATGCGTGCTACGTAGGCAGGCTAGACTATTCCATCTCTAAAGAAAGTCCAGGTCCAGATATTAAAGTACCACCTGCTTTGCCTTTGGATTCCTGGATTTAACATCTATAACTTGAAGCAAATTACTATCATCACTAACTTCAGTTTGTGGGCAAACTCCAGGGTTCCAAGCCCCAGTTTCTTCCTCAGTAGCAGAGATAGTCAAGTCTCTAACCATTTTACTGTGCTCACAGGATATATGAAAACCTGTACGTAAAACAGGACAATATACACAGACATAGCAACCTAGTGGACCTTGGTAGATAAATTCCAATTAACTGCTAAAATTTTAAACTTTATAGGAAAAATCCAGTACAGATTTCTCAGCCGGCTCAATTACCTCCCAGAAGTCGAATGAATTCTAAAATTAATCCTGTCTTTTTAGCCTCCGTTATTTCTATTCCTGTTTGACATAGCTGCTGACACTGGAAAGATGGTCAAAGGTGTAGTTCAGCAGTTCCCAACCTGGGGTCTCCAGTGCTGTCAGGATTCATGGAGGACTTTGAGCTATTTTCACTCTTGCCAAAAGCTTGACAGAAATTGCATGTTATCTGAGATAAGGCTCATAGGCTAGATAGAGTGTCAAGTTGCTTGTCTTTTTAGCTGTGTCCTATCGGCTCATCGTGTAGCTTTCTTATCGTGTGTTGCTGTAAGAGGGAGTTGGAGGGTCACAAGTATCTTTGATGAATAAAGGACCAAAACACGATTAGTTTTACATGCTGGTTACTCATTAGACAACACATGTTAAGGCATGAGGTCTCTATGGAAAAAAAATTAATAATAAAGGGAGCCCTTGGCAGCAAATGCACTAGGAATCCAGGTCTAGTCCTTGACAGTAAACCATTTGGAATCCATGGGCTTAACCCACCAATCCCCTTCACGTTGCCATTTTGACTTCATGTTAGGCAGATGCATAAATGGAGTTGTCAACAGCAGTAATTCCTTTTCTCTGGCGTTTATGAATCTTTTGTGCTGGAAAAGCCAGGCATCTCAGGCATCTGTGTAGACAAACACATTCCAGTTCACAGAACCTTTAAAGGAATTCAGAGGGAGTGTGGAATAAGAAATAAGAGTTCTGAGGAGGAGAAATGGTGGGTTCCTAAAAACTGCTGCCACACCAGGCTTATATTCATGTGTTCCTGGGTAAATGTGAATGTCTTTATGAACAAGTGTATGTGGATTGTGGGGCAAGTAGGGCAGACAGAATCTAAGTGTGTGTGTTTGTGTGTGTGTGCTGTGTGTTGCATTTTCATGGACAGAGGTATGGGCATGGATTGGATGAAGGACTAATTAGGATATTCAGGTAGATAATGAAAGGCTAAAGAGTCTTCCATATTCTTCTTGTGAGCACCAATACAAAAGAAAGAGATTTTATAGATTCTAAACAAATAGAGGATTAAACGAAGTTCAACTGAAACAGAACAGCTTGGTGTAACAGACTCTGGCAGAGGCTGCTGACCTTATCTTCAAGAACATTGTTGCAAAAATGGGTTGCTTTTGTGGGCCAAAGATCAGGAAACAGGTTTCTGGGTAAGTACTGGCCAAAAAGAAGGAAGAAATTCTGACCTAGACAATGGCCCACAGCAAGAATGAACAGAGGTATACGTGGAATACAGGGACCTACCTTATGGGAATGTGCAGTCAATAGATAGGAGATCCCCCTTCCAACTGGTTTCCAGAAAGACAACATGGGCTCCTTGGTACTTCATAAAATCTAATGTGACCAGAAACTTGAGACTATGTGGGTCTGTGAAGATGTGCGTACAAAGAGGGCAACACCATGCACTCTCTTTTCTGTTTGAAGCTGGAATCTCTCTCAGTCTGTTACCCTGTAGATTTCCATGATTCCTCAACCCACCCCCACCACTTAACAATATGGGTTCTCTTTTCCTGGGGCTGCTTCACAACAGGGTCTCAGTTATTACCCCAGGAAGTCTCTAAAAGGCTGCTTTGCTTTACTTTCCTCATTCCCGATTAGATCCATCCTACATGGAAGGGTTTCTGTCACTGCCTGTTCACCCAATCAGAAATCTCTCAATGCCTATTCATGAGCTCAGAATAGTGGGCTGAAACAGGAACGTCCAACGATAGACAATGTGAGTAGTTTAGAAACACTGATGTAGAACTCTTCCATCCTTTTGAATCCAACAGGCCAGGTTCACAACTTCTGGTGATGGGATGCCTCCTTCACTTCTCCATTTTCTGTTCCTCACCTACACTGAGTCATGTCCTGAACTAACAGGTACTCTCTGCTTCCAAACCCTGGTCTTTTCTAATCTTACCCCTCAAAATTACCAGATGACTGTGGTTTAAAGCCTGACTATGATCATGATGCTTTTTAATGAAAAATACTTTGTCTGTAGCAAAAGTTTGGACATGCCAGCTTTCACTGACATGCCAGCTCTTACTTTTGCCTTTGAACTTCTATTTTCCTCCTTGCTGATGTTGTTGATTCTAATTGCATTTATAATAGCTCTTTTTGTACTGTCAAAACAAGTTTTTCCCTAAGGTTGTTAAGGATAAATCAAGGAAAGAGAAATTATACAACAGAAAATTTTGTTAGCTACATTTTCTTCTAATGCTTTAATTGTGCCGTTTAATTTTCATCACTCTGAAATTTACCTTTATGGGGAGTATGAAGAGTTCTACAAGAATAACACATCATCTCTATCCTTTTAAAGAATTTTCCCTTTTCCTACTAATATAAAAATGCTAAATCTATCACTAAAATAATCTATATAGTCTTTTGTGAGTCTTACTGCCTTCGTCTTCTTGATATAAATGTATCTGTTTTAATGACAGGTAAATTATAGTTACTATGCGAATCTGCCCCAATACCTGTTTTGGAACAGCCCAAAGAGTAAGTTTAATTTTTTTCTTAAAAATCAAAAGAAACTTATTTTCTGATACATAAAAATATCTGAAATTAAACTTTTTGTATTTATAAACAATGTTTCCTGGAACACAGCCACCTTCATTGGCTGTGTGTTATGTATGACAGCTTTCCTCTGGCAGAATGGAACAGATGAAACAGAAACCAGATGACCCACAACGCTGAAAATATTTGCTGTCTTTTCAGAAAACAAAAGTGCTGTTCCTTTCCTATTCCCAAACCAACATAGTAAGTGCTTACAGCAATCTGGTTTTGTAAATTTTCTGATACCTACTAAGCAGGGAAGATTATAGCTTTGTGAGAGCTAAACCTGATATAAATAGGAAGGCAATTTTTTAAAAACATACTTCTTCAACCTTTGAGAATTTCATACATGCCTACAATGTGTTTTTATTATATTTAGTTAGCTTCAATTCTCTCCCAGCTACCCCAGAACTGTATCCCAATCTTCACCATCTCCTGAGACCATAACCTCATATCTTCCGAACATATGACACTGAACAATTTGTTCTGTTCATACACACATACACACACACACACACACACATACACAGAGTCATCCCCTGGAGCATGAATAACCTACTAGGGACCTAATCCTCAAAGAAAACTAACTCTCCCTTCCTTACAAGCCATCAGCTATGAGTAGTACTTCATACAGCACTGAAAGCTTGTGAGCCGCTCCCTACTCCATACTAGAATCTTGACTGGCTTAATCTTATTCAGGTCTTATGTAGTCAACCACAGTTGCTGTCAACTCATAAGTGTCATCAGTCCTGTAGTCTTGTCTTGTCCAGAAGACAGTGTTATGATCAGATCCTCTTTGACTTCTGACTCTGGTCATTTTTGTCCCTGTCTTCTGTGATAGTCCTTGAGACTTGTAGAGAAGTGATCTACAAGGTTCAGTATGGCTGGCTTTATGTTGAGGTCTTTGATCCATTTGGAGAAGTGATATAATATAGATGCACTATTTGTGGCTGAGCACTCCACAGATCCTTATTCTTTGCACCTTGGCCAGTTGTGAGTTTTTTCATTAACCACCATCTGCTGAAAAAGAAGCTTCTCTGATGAGGACTAAGAACTATGCTGTCCAATAGATAGAGAAATACATATTCAGAGGTCAGTTTAACACTGTGTCCATTTAGCAAATTAATAGTAGTTGGTTCACTTGTGGGGCCTATGAAGTTCCTAGTCATAGATTCTTGGTCAGATTGACAGTGCTAGGTATGTATTTTCTCCTGAAAAGCAGGCCTGAAACCCCCACTGAGAAAGTAATTGGTTACCCCCATAGAATTCATACCATTATTGCATACATTATTATTAATGTAGTTTACAGGCTTCACAGCTACACAGGACTGTAGATGACCTCCCCCAGTGACCTATATGGCACCTTCTAATATCATGAAAGCTCGCTACCATGGAAAAAGTTTCCAGTTCTATACCTGATTGATCTTTCCATGCCCTATGATAAAAGTATATGGTATCTTCAGCAACAGATTCTTTTTGTGGGATTTCCCTCTGTATGCTGTGTATACCATTGGTTATATAGTTATAGTTTCTCTTAGTTATGATAAAAGATAAAGTAAATATAAGCATTGTAACTAAAATTCATACTTGATAACTGTTTTGTTATATGTAATTACTATGTTAAAGTTAAAACTTTTCCTTTTATTTAAATGGAAAGGGGGAGGTGATGTGGGATTCTCCTCTGTATGCTGTGAATACCATTGGTTAATAAAGGAACTGTCTCAGGCCTGTGCAGGGCAGAAAAGAGGTAGGTGGGAGAAAGAAGGTGGAGTCAAGAAACACCATGCAGCCGCTGCTGGGAACAGACATACCAGAACCAGTAAGCCACGGTCATGTGGCAATACACAGATTAATAAAACTGGGTTAAATTAAGATGTAAGAGTTAGCCAATAAGAAGCTAGAGCTAATGGGCCAAACAGTGATTTAATTAATACAGTTTCTGTGTGGTTATTTTGGGACTGAGCAACCAGGAACAAACAAGCTGCCTTTCTACTACATATTCTTACGTTCAAATTCCGGTGGGCAACCAAGATTCATGTCAATAGCCTATATTGTTTATAGAATCCCTGGGATACCCCTGACCTACAACTAAAGTAATGGTATCCCATACCTGGCCCTGGGCTTTTTATTTGGCAAACATAGCTTTTGGAATGAGCATAATCCTCTTTGTAGAGTGACTCCAGTTAAGCTCATTAAACTCCTGCCCATCCTCTGCCCTATTCTTTCATCCCCTTCCCTACTTAAACCTTCCTCCCCATCACTTCCCTTTCACATTTCCTGCAACCCACGTCTACTACCCTTACTCCCTTAAGATCTTTCTTCATCCCTTCCAAGGTTCTCTTTTAAAAAAAGGGGGGGGCTAGAAAATAATAGAAAGATATGTATCAAAGTGGAGGTTTACTGTGGATGAGGAAATAGCACAACAAATTACACATTTGAAAGAGTTTGCTAATACTATAAGCATCACAAAATCCAGAGAAAATAAAACCCATCCATATTAATTAACTGACACACCTCCGTGGATTTTTACCTCCACCTCAGTATCATGCACACACTTATTGCTGTCTTCACTTGACAGCACATTAGTAATATTTTCTTCAGGGAGAATAAAAAGTTGTTCAGACTTTCCTGCAGCACAGATAATTAAAATTTAGATTTTTCTTATTGATAGCTTTACCAAGTATCTTTCACCAGCGCTGTACCTCATTACTGGAAATGTCAAGCAAAGGTCTGAGATCTGGAAAGTCCTCCCACCAAGTTCACTCATCCCTGAGCAGTGAAGCTGCAGAACATTTCATGTTTTCTCATGCCATTGTGACTCCGTGACCTTTTGAACTGACAGAACCTGCCAATCAGTTCATGTCAATATTCTCATTGTATTGACAGATTTCATTGTTGTCTTTTTGTTGATATCAGTGTAGAATCAAATGTTAATAGTTATAAATATTTTCTAGCATGTTCCTTTGAATTTCTGACCCTCATCATTTGGATTATCAATCTCTTATGAACTTATTCATAACTTCTGTTTAAAATACATCACTTCTTTTTGATGATATGATACTTGATCTTTAAAAGTTTAGTAATTTTTATAACTAATTTTAAATTTTGTTTTTCATTTTCTTTTCAAGGACTACATAAACTGAATCAATTTTATAGTCTTTTATTATACTGGTTTCATATATTTTCATTTTCCCCTCTTAATTCCTGCTATGTACTTCAATAAATACCTTTTAATAAATAAAACAACTAAATAAATGCCAGTATTTGATAGACAGAGGCAGAAAGATCCTAACAAGTTCAATAACAACTTTGGCTACATAGAGAGTATGAGGACAATCTGGATTGTCTCAAAAAAATTAAGATGGAGAGAGAGATAGAGATATTCAGATTGATAGATATAGATAGATGATAGATTAGATAGATGGTTGATAGATAGATATATGATAGATTAGATAGATAAATGATAGATTTATAGATTAGATAGATAGATAGATAGATAGATAGATAGATAGATAGTATATTAAAGGTTGATAAAACAAAATATCTTTTGGAGCCATCCAGATCAAGAGCCTATAGCTTCTAACTTTTATTAAATGATCCCCCAAGATTTTTCCAAACTGTGGCTTTAAAAAATGGCTTCAAGTTTTATCAACTTAATAAATAAATTTTGCATCTCATTAACTTAAGTGATTCTAAATTGAACTGAGACTACAAAGTAGGTTCAGAGAGTGAAGTGTCTGCTGCTCAGTCACTCAAATGTGAGACCTGAGTTCACATCCCTTTCATCCCAACACTCACATCAAAAAGCAAATGCCAGGGTGAGGGATATGTGTCTGTAAGACCTACATTATATGGACTGGGTATGGTGAGAAGGATATTCTGAATTTCAAATGCATGAGCTCCAGGTTCAATGAGAGACCTTAAAAAACAGTACAGTTGGAAAGCCACCAAGAAAAGACAACCAAAATTGACCTTTGGCATCTACACACAGGCAGGTGCACATATATCACACATCCATGTACACGCACACTCTGCACACAGCACAAGAGAGAGGGAGAGGGAAAGACAGGGAAGAGAGAGTACATATCTTGGAAATATCAACAGAACTATATTTTAAAACTTCAACACTGCGCCTTTGTGTTCTAGCTAAGAAAGCAGTGGACAAGATGAATGGGCTCACAAACACTTCTTTATAAGATTACAGGGTCACTCAGTCCTAAACTTTAAGCATTGAACCCTCTTGCCCACTCTGAGATTCTCTGTGATCTCTCTCTCAACCCAGAACAAAAGTCAATGTTAGAACAGTAAGGAACAAGCAGTTTGGAATGCCTACTTACGCCATTTTCACAAAACTATATGGCCATTTCTGTATAGAGTTAGAGCACCTCGGGGTCTGGGGAATGGAGTCCCAAGATTCAGACTTCATTGGCCTCATAAGAGATCTGAATATGCTCATAGCCCACAATTTTCCTTGACATCAGATTTCATGAAGTGGCTTTGGATTTTTGTTTCCTCTTGTCTATGTTCTTGAGAATGAATTTGTCATGCATGAAAAACTGAGCTTCCTTTAGAACCTTCAGTAACACCTGCACGTCTCACAATGGATTTATTCTTTACTCAGTCACCTGCTTGTGGCTGTTGATACTGAATCATTTTACTAACTGTTCTTATTTAGTTCGAACGTCTGTCAGTAGTCTAGGTAAATCATATAGTCTGCAATGGAAAGGATAGTCCTGTCTCTGCTTTTCCTGCATTGAGCCCACCCCTTATTTTCACCGTCTTAAATCACAGTGTTGGTGTTTCCAGCTGGTACCATCAGCCCATAATGGAATAGCTCTGTGTTCCTGGTTAACTAAGAGGGTTCTGTAGATGAGAAGGATTTTTTATTTACTTGGAATGAATGAGGAATAGAGTAAGTACTATAATTGGTTTGAATTGGGGTTAGCAAATACCTTTTCCTTTTGCCTATCTGTGTAGTGATTTCCATAGATAATTTCTTTACATTTCATTCCCTTATCGGTAAAGGTAGACTACCTCTTTTTTTTTTATTTTTCCATACATTGTTTTGTTTTATTTTTTCCATTCAAGAACATAATTAAAGAAATAAAATTTTTTTTCCTTTCTTCCCCTTCTCCCGGTCCCCTCCCACTACCCCCCACCCCTCCTCCCTCCCCCTTCTTCCTTGAAAGAGGGCATGGTGCCCTGCCCTGTTAGAAGTCCAAGGCCCACCCCCTTCTCTCCTGGCCTAGGAAGGAGTGCATTCAAAAAGACTCGGTTCTCAAAAAGTTAATACATGCAGAAGAGATAGGTCCTGGTGTCATTGTTTGTGGGTTCTCCATCTGCCAACTTT
>PVIU01009438.1:0-76334 GCA_004026605.1 Ondatra zibethicus
CAAAAGATATGTTACTTTGGAGAAGAGATTTTGCTTTTGTTTCCACAGGAAATGAGAGGCTGTGGATTCATTCTGAGTTAAGAAAAATCAGGTTTGATCAAGAAAGACCACCTGAGAAATCTCCAGTAGGAACAGATGGCCTGGATGTCTGAGTTCTACATCCAGAACAGATTCAAGACTGCTGCCTGAGATGATCAAGCTTCACAGGATACTCCAGTCAGGACTTGATCATAACTCTAAATTTTCTTTAAGTTCCCCATAAGATTATAAGTGCCCCCAACCAGCTGGAAGTAGCCTGGAATACTACGCCCACATTCCCAGAAAAATGGACTATGGATATTTTTCTTTGTTAAAAAAAAAAAAAAGAGGGGGAAGTGGTACGGGAGAATTGTCTGTATTTTGTCAATCATGATTTAAATAAACGCTGATTGGCCATTAGCCAGGATGTATAGGTGGGACAACCAGACAGGAAGTAGAGGCTGAGCAAGGAGAATAGAATTCTGGGAAGCAGGAAGGTCTCTTGGTACTCCTGCCCAGACCACTGAAGAAGCAGGATGTGACCTGCCCTGCTGAAAAAGGTACTGAGCCATGTGGCTAACATAGATAAGAATAATGGGTTAATATAAGCTACAAGAGCTAATAAGAAGCCTTAGCTAATGGGCCAATCAGCATTTATTTAAATCATGATTGACACAATACAGACAATTATCCTGCACCAATAGGTGTTTTTTAAACATAAAGCAAAGAAAACCAGCCTACAAATCACAATCCCATTGAACCTAGACAACAAGGAGGACTCTAAGAGAGACATACATGGATCTAATCTACATGGGAAGTAGAAAAACACAAGATCTCCTGAGTAAATTGGGAGCATGGGGACCTTGGGAGAGGGTTGAAGTGGAGGGGAGAGGCAGGGAGGGGAGCAGAAAAAAAATGTAGAGCTCAATAAAAATCAATAAAAAAATAAAAATAAGAGGCACGATGCTGGCAAGTCATTGTAGTGGTTTTTTTGGTTCCCTGCCTTTAGGGTTCACTTTCTGTTTTGTTGTGTGCTTTTTCTTTTGAGACAGGGTCTCTCTATATAGCCTTTTCTGTCCTGGGACTCACTGTTGTAGACCAGGTTAGCCACAGACTCACATAGATCCACTTGTGTCTGCCTTCCAAGTGCTGGGATTTAAGGCATGTGCTACCATGCCTGGCCATGATTCACTTTCTGGAAGATATTTGGAGTCACACATCTTCAGACACCCACAGTGCCCATGACTCAGAGCTGTCTCCTCTCTGCCCTGTGTGTGGTATAGAAGCAGCTGCCCCACTATCTGCTCAGACTGCTGGGCAGAGCTGGATAAGGGCCACACCTGCAGGATGCCACCTGCCTCTATCTGTCTTTTCTCCTGGTGTAGGGTAATTAAGATTGCCTGCTAGCAGGAAGTCATTTCTTTTATTGCCTCCTTCCTCAGTAGGTCCTTGTGGTAAAACCAGTTGGATGACCACTGGCAACCTCTTAAACCCTAACTCTTCCCTTCAGTTCTGGTGTTGAGGGTGAGCTGCTTCAGAGGAAGGTCAAAGCTTGGGACAGACCATGAAAGGCTATCAAAGTTATCACTGTGGTTGCCTTCATTGGATTCAGATCAGTTTAGACCACCAATGCCTCCTAGTTGTTAGGGCTTCTGACCTCTTTTTAAAGAGTGTCCCCCTCCCATGTTCATTTGATCAATTCAGTTCTATGGCACTGTGCACTGCTCTAATAATGACACAGAGACTTATTAATTATGAAACCTTGGTCTTTAGCTTAGGTTTGTTCTCAACTAGCTCTTATAACTCAAACCAACCTGTTTCTATAATCTCTATTAATCTAAGTTCTGCCATATTATTATTTTAAAAACCTTTATTTCATTCTGCATGTTTGACTTGCTCTGTGTCTCTCTGGTACTTACATCCTCTTGAGTTTCTCTCTTTGCTCAGAAGTCCTGACTAATTGCTCCTGCCTATCTATTGGCCATTCAGCTCTTTATTAAACCAACCAGAAGGTGCCTTTCACACAGTGTGATCAAATATCCCACAACAAACTGCAGTGCTATTTTAGGCCCACTAGTTCATTTGACTCTCATAGGTGTTGTGCCACGCCCCTTCTGCAAGCGGAACTGATGCTGGGAGAGGCTAAGCGTTTGCTGAAGCTGCCAGGACGCCACGTGTCCCAGTACAGCCTGCAGCTCATCACTTCCGGGCTTTGCGGTCTGCTCTGCTCTTCTTTCCTTTCTCTTGAATCTCCACCTGTTCTTCCAACCCATATAAAAATCCCTTGCCTGTAGTCCTCTTTTTCTTAGGCAGAGTGAAAGGATGAGGGTCACTGCCTTTTTGAGCACCTGTTTGTTCTAGGAGTCTCTCCGTGGCTTCTCTGTATTCTTGTGTAAAGATGACCTGAAGTAGTGCATCCCAGGCACCATCACCTTGTTATTTAAAAAATTTTATTATAGTGTGTGTGTGCGTGCGCACGCGCACACGTGCACATATATGTGTTTGCTCTGGGGTGTGTATGTGTGGAGATCAGAGGACAACTTTGTCATTTTTTTCTCTCACCTTTATGTGGGTTCCATGGATTGAACTCAGGTTACCAGGTTTGTGTGGCAAATGACTTTACCTGATGAGCCATCTTGCCACCCCCATCTTGTTTTGTTGAGACAGCATCTCTCGATGGCCTGGAACTTGCCTAATAGGCTAGGCTGACTGGAACCAGCCCCAGGCATCCTCTTGCCACCATCTCCCCAGCACAGGGAGTATAAGAAAATGCCACCATGCTTGGCTTTTTTTCTGAGTACTGGGGATTGAACTTGGGTCTTCATGCTTATGAAACAAGTACTGTACTTATTAAACTATTTCTCAGCCAGCTTTCTTTCTTAGTTGCAGTACTAGAATTGAATCCAGGGTCTAATATGCTAGGCAAGCGCTCTACCACTGACCTACACTCCCAGTCTGATAATGAACATTTTTTTTTCTTTTTTTGAGATTGGGTCTTACTGTGTATCCCTGGCTGGCCTGAGACTCACAGAGATTCACCCACCTCTTCCATTTAACTGGGGGTTAAAGGTGTGTGTCAAATATGCCCAACTATGCCTCCTTAAGGGCAAAACCTATTTTATTTGTTGATATATCTGATCGTGCTCCTTTGTCTCTAGTGGCAGTCAGAGTGCCATCTCTATCTAGTCAGATTGAATGACTATCAACTTCATGGTTGGATCAGAGAAATAGGTCAGTTTACTAACTGTGTTAGTTGATTTAAAAAATTTTTGATTTGGATTATCATCTGTCTTAGAAGGCTTTACATTGATAAAATATTCAAGGCTGTATTGGTTGTAAAAGAGGTTTATTGGGATCACTGCCTAGAGGTTTGAGAGTGTGACACTGGCTTCTGATGAGGGCTTCATGGTGACACATGACTCATGGTAAAGGAGAGACAGAGATGTATGTACCAAGAGGCTAATAAATAAGCATGTGGTATGACCTTGCTATGTAATAACCTGGTTTCTTGGCAAGAACCCACTCTGTAACACTGGCCTAATCACTCAAAGGTGGTCTCCTGTGACCTTATTTATTATATGCCCCCAGGTGGTACCACTACCTCTCAGTGTGTTCCACTGAGAAACCTTGGGAGGCAGACTACATCTGAACCACAGCACCATTTGTTGTCTTTGTTAACAAAGTAGAACTTCTTTCCAAGACTAGGACGCTAACAGACTTTAGCTGAAGGAGGGGAAGATGTTTGCTTAGGTTAATGTTCTTTACAGACAGGAATTTCCAATAATGATAAGAGTTATTATTTGTAGAGCTCTTACTTTGTGAGAACAGTATTATGTGCTGTGTGTGATTATCTCAGATAATTCTCTTAATCCCGAGGCAGATACTTTCCCCCCATATTTGGTTTTGTTTTCAGCTAAGTAAATAGAAGCATGAGGAAGTTCAATTAGCTTATTTAAGGTTGCTTAGCCAGAAGGTAGTGGGCCTGCATTTCAACACAAGCTTCCTGGCCTCAGAGTCTGGGTTTTTAACATTCATCTGTAGTGTAAAAATAAAGAAAAGTGTCTTTCTATATTCCCTTTGGTTGTTAAAGTATTCCCTGCACTTGGAAGAGTTCCCATAGTTTCATCTAAATAGAAAATCTTTGTTCAGTTCAAATGTTTATTCAATATCTACTGAGTAGTGGGGATGTAGAGGAGAATCTTTGCTAACCAGAGCTGGAATCCCGGCAAAGCTGTCTGCCATTATCCTCCTAGTGCCTTGTCTCTGTACTTACTGACTGTCCCACCTCTCCCTGTGTCCTTGGAGGATTCTCTCACTCTAAGCCAGATTTTCTCGTCTTTTTCTCTCTGATGTTCTTATCTTCATCGAGAAATAAGTAAGTTAGTACATTTGTATTCGGGCCTTAAGCCAAAGGCTGAGCCTAGTATGGGACTGCAAACATCAGGGATTCTGGCCCAGCATTTCTCATTTTGTTTGTGGTATGTGTGCATTTGATTCTAGTAAGCCACCTTCCTTCCTGTCTGTGAAGTTGCTGGGACTCTGTGCCTTAGGTAGCTTTTACACAGCTGAAAAGTGAGGTTAAGAAACTTGCTGGATATGTCTATATCACAGTGTTTGCATCTACAGGGAATGTTGGGAAACAATATTCTAAGAGCCAGAATCCTAGGAAGTCTGTTGTGTGTGAAACAACTGTCTTAGTCACTGTTGTGTTTCTGTGAAGACACACCATGACCAAGGCAACTTATAAAAGAAAGTGTTTAATTGGGAACTTGCTTATAGTTTCAGAGAGTAAGTTCATGATCATCATGGTGGGGAGTATGGCAGCAGACAGGCCTGGTGCTGTAGCAGTAGCAATAGCTTAGAGCCAAATCTTATCTGCAAGATGAAGGCAGAGAGAGCAAGACCAGGTTGGGCTTTTGAAACCTCAAAGACCACCCCTAATGACACATGTCCTTCAACAAGGTCACTCCTCCTAATCCTTCCTAAATGCTCCGCCAACTCGAACCAAACAGTCAAATATATTAGGAGCTATCATCGTATAAACCGCCACACAGTTTCTCCTAAAAATGATTGCACAAACAAGATCAGAACAATGGCAATATCAATGGATTTGTTAATGTGGAAGACAGAAAAATTTGAGGGGTTCCACTTTTAGACAAAGAACTACAAGCAACTATTGACTGTTGAGAGAAGGAGAATTAGCCTCTTCTAGGGATGAACCCCACTATTGATTATCCAGTGCAGAGTGGTCAGTGCCAAAACCATGTATTCACCAACAAAAACAGATTCAGTAGGTTGCATTTGTGCTTATTTGTGCATATATATATATATATATATTCATAGATATGTAATGATAATAATCAAATATAGCAACAATAATAAAAGAAAAAGAGGTAATCAAATTAAAAGTGGGGGCATGGAAGGGTCTCAAGGGAGGATAGTTGGAAAGGGTTGGGTGGAAGAAAATGAGGGGAAAAGTGATATAATTCTATTTCAATTGAACATGTTGTGCAATGTCACACACCTTCAATCCTAGCATTCGGGAGGCAGAGGCTGGTGGGTCGGTGAGTGTGAAGCCATCTTGGTAAAAGAAAGAAATATGGCTGGCTTTCCTTGTTTATCTCAGGTTGTTCTACCACATTCTCCAACGAACTCTGCTCTTGAGGTTCCCCAGATCCCATCTTAAAAATGATGGCAGAAGAATTCAGAACACTACTTGAAACTGGGGGTCAGAGTTGTCTCAGTTCCCACTATCTTGTGTGTGACCAGGGCAAGACATTTCCTTCTTTAAAAATAATCTAATTATATTTTATTTATTTTTATGTTCATTGATTTTTGCCTGCATGTATGTCTATGTGGGTCTTAGATTCCCATATAGGTGCTGGGAATTGAACCCAGGTTCTCTGGAAAAAGAGCCAGTGTTCTTAATCACTGAGCCATCTTTCTAGTTCACCTTTTTGTTGTTTTGAGACAGAGTTTCTCTGTGTAGTCCTGACTATCCTGGAATACACTCTGTAGACCAGGCTGGTCTTGAACTTGCAGATATTGGCCTGCCTCTGCCTCCTGAGTGCTGAAATTAAAGGCTTGTATGACCATACCTGATTTTATTTATTTTTTTGAGACTGTTTTGCTATATAGCTTTGACTATCCTGGAACTGGAACTTGCTAAATAGATAAGACTGACTTGGACTTTCTATAATCTTTCTGCTTTTGCCACTGAGTGATGAAATTACAAGCATGAACAGCCAGGCTGGGCCCATTTAATTTCTTCAGCTATTATTGTGCCCTGTGTTGAAATGGATGGTAGGTTATGTGTTTCATACAGTGTGGTTTCTAAAGTCTGTGCACATGTCTAGAACCCATTCATTTCATTTCTAGAGAACAATCTGGTGGATGTGGTATTACCATATTGGTTTTCTATTGATATAAAACAGATTATTGCAAACTTGGTGTTGAAAAGCAGCAAATTTATTATCTTAGCTTCAATAGGTCAGTAATCCAAGCTGTCTTTGGTGACCTTCTGATGTAGAAATAGTGCCTTGCCTCAGAGAAATCCTGAACCTTCTTACGGTCTTTCTACTTGTTCTGTGCTCTTCCTTGACCTTAGGACTAGGGGTTGCACTGTAGACTTATCAGTGGAGGCTGGGGACACTATAGTCACTTAGTCTCTTCATTTTAACCAATTGTAGCTCTCTGTATTAGTTTCCTCCCTTTTTTCTTTTAAAAAGCAGCTTCTTTGATGAGGGTAAGAGTTCGACTTATCTGTGAGTATAAGGATTAATATTTAGAATATAGTTAGACATTACATTGGTTAGGAAAATGTCAGAGTTGTTGGTCAGGGGAATCCAATAGATTCCCTAAACAATATAGGCGATGGCCATTGCCCTTGGTTGCCTCCCAGAACTTGAAGACCCTGTTTCTAAAGACACCACATGCTTTGGACACAGGACTTTGAGGAATTGATCTGGAACTGACCTGGAAGCCTTTTTCTTGAGGACCAGCTCTCATAGGATCTGAAGCTGCTATGCAAACTGCCAAAAGAGAAAAACAGTGATGATTCTACTCAGCTATAAAGTTCATGAACCACAACACAGTGACCAGCATGACACAATATCCCCAAGGGGAGGTGTGTGCTGGAGAGATGGCTCAGCTGCTCTTCTAGAGGACCTGAGCTTTGTTCTCAGCACTTCCATGGTAGCTTGTAACTGTCTGCGGCTTCAATTCCAGGAGATCTGATGCCCTCTTCTGGTCTCTGTGTGCACCTGGCATGCATTTGGTACTCATACATACACATAAAATTAAATATATATATATCCCCAGTGGTGTAATAGTGGCACATTTATCTTTGGGGTAACCAATAGTATCTAATTAGACTTAAGAATCATTCATTAGGAAGGAATTTGTGCCTTGTAACTTAGCCAACTATCCATGGCTGGAGAGGTCATAGGCCCTAGGTGAGAGCCTCCTCTTGGCGGTTGTTCTAAACCCTCTTTTTAAAGGGCTTCTTATTGACTGTATTAAGCTCATTGTGATAATTTTATTAGCCCCAAGTCCTCTAGAGCCTTACTTAAATGAAAATGAATAACCTTCAAGGTTTACCTATTTATTGTCTTCATTAACTTTATTTGCATCTGGGACTAAAGCCAAAGGGCTGAAATAGCAAGGACAGGATTGCATTCATCAGTGATGCTGATGGAAACTTAGGTCACATTGCTGCGTCACTGGGATGCTCTTAGGAGATAGAATTTGTGGAGATCAATTTAGGATTCTCTTTGGGATGACTACCTTGTAGCAACATCCTATTTATAGTTGTATATATTGTATTTTCTTGTTTTCTAATGCAATTATTCAGTTATTTTCCCTCTCCTCCCTGCCTTCCCCCTTTTCTTCTTCCCTTTTCCTTCCAACCCCCCCCCCCTTATTTCTGTGCTAGGGATAGAACCTAGGCTCCATGCAGGCCAACCACTCTACAGCTGAGCAGGGCTCTAGCCTTACTTTCCTCTTTGAAATAATATATTATAGAAAGCTAATAACATCTGTCCCATAGTTATTTAAAAATTCCTTGGTTTTATCATTGATTGAGAGAGCTGTGTTATAACCTCCCACTCTATGAATTTGGCTATTTCTCCTTAAAATTCTGAGATTATGTACATAGAAATTAAAAATCATTTTATCTTTATGGTATTTGTCATCCTGCTTTTTGCCTGGAATTCTACTTTGTCTGATAATACACATGAACTTTGATTTTTCTGACACTGTTTGGGGAAGAGAAAAATGAAGTAGTGTCTGCCCCCCCAGTATACTTAAATTTCCTTAATGGCTACTCCAAGGATGGCATTTATTCTTGACTAAAGCCAAGTCTACTATTGTTTTTCTTTTTTTCTTTCCCAGACAGTGTCAGAAAATCAAAGTACATTACTTTGGTTTCTTTTGCTGTTCATTATTGCTGTTGAATATTTTATTTCTGTATTTTTGTCTGGAAATATCCTGCTTCACCATAAGTCATGGGAGTTATGTCTTTTCACCTGTTTAAACACTCGCTGTTTCTAAGTGTTGTTTCTATTACAAAGCTGGCAACCAGTTGACTGTTTTTCATTTGACGATAACTTATTTTTCTTTATTTTTGAATTTTAGCAGATTCTCTGTAACACACTTTATTTTACTTGTCTTCATGGGGTCTCTGGAGCTTTAGTTTGTGAGCTGATGTCTTTCCTCAGCCTTATTGTTTATTCCAGCCTTGTTTCTGCACTCCCCCCCCCACCTCCCCGCCCATCTCCAGTTACCTGTGCTTTGTAGTCTTTGTATTTTGTCACAGTGACCTGAGTGTGTCCTGAGTCACTTACTGGCTTGGTGTTGTCCATCCTTTGGTTTTGCTCTGTTTCATTTTAAGTAATTTTCCCTGATGATGAATCTTTCAGTCACCTCTTCAACTGTGTGTGCTGTGTGCTCCTAACAGTGTATTAGGTCCAGTATTCCGATATGGGAATCTGTATGTTCTTTCCCTTTCACATTCTCCTGCAAACTTACAATCTTGAATTTTTTTTAAGCATAGTAATGAGCAGTGTTAGTGTGTCTCACGGAGTCCAGGCTAGCCAGAACATACATCGGTAAAACCACTCTTGAACACTTGCCCCTCCGGCCTTGTCTCTTAAGTGCTGGGTTATAGGCAAGCCACCGTGCCTGACCTGGCTTTCTATTTTCTGCTGTTTTTATAGTTTTTTTGTGCTATACTGTCTCTTTTGCATTCCTGGTCATTTTGGTTTTATGCTGTACATTGTATGTTAATGACAACCTGAAACTCAGCATGTTTCATGCTCTTGCCTCCAAGAAGACACATTTTCTTGGGCCAAGTACCTGGAGATGCTTGAGATCCAGATTTGCAGGAATTTGATTTTAGGGACTTTGCTAACTCAAAGAGGCCATGATTTCTGGGAGACCTGGTGTCCTTCCAATGCATAAGTAGCTCTGAGTGCTCTAGTTCCAATTCCAAGGCCCTTTTCCCCTGTCCATCTCGGCAGTCTTGGCTCCTTTACTCTCTCGTGTCTGCCAGAAGCACTGTTCAGTCTCCATTTTCCATGAGGGAAAATGCTGCCCCTAATTGCCAAGCTCGCCCCCTTTGATTTCTGTCGTCTCCCAGATGGTCTCCTTGTAACTCTTCATTATTTGTTTGTTTTTAACACCTTCGAGCTGATGCTCCCCTGCCTTTCTAGTTGTGTCTAGAACAAGGATTGGCTCATTGTTTGCTTTACCATCATCAGAACTGGAACTCTGGATAGTTTTAGGTTGCACATATCTTCACTCTCTACATCTGAAAAGACCTTTGGTCAGAAGCAGTAAGAATCTGCCCTGCACTGGGAAGAGAGCCGTGGGACTGACGCGGGCCAGCTTGTAAGCCGGGCAGTGCTGGCCTATACCGCCGGGCCACGCCAGTTTGTGTGCTAGGCTGTGTGAATTCTGAAAGGAGCTTTAGTGCAATGATGACTACAGGAGTGGGGACCAATTTGGGGATTCTGCTGTCTTCTAAGGGTGTTGATCCTAATTGCACATTCTGGAACTACGGAAATAATCTTAGGATGAGTTTGGGGACCCACTGGACCTACTGTGAGTCGGATGTCAGCCAGAACTCCATTAATTACCTGACCTCCATAAGCCAAGCCCCAAGTTTAAAAGGAAGGCCACATGCTTCTTGGGGTCTCCTGGAATCAGTGTTAATTCTGAAACAGTATCCAACAGATCTGGGAAAGTCTGTTTCCTTTCCCCTTGTGTACAGGTCCCTCTGTAGAAGGACTGGAGGAAGGATAGCTGTAAAACTTCTAGGTATTTTAGCAAAATCCTTCTTCATACTTGAGAGCTTTGAGACCCCTCCTGGTTAACTTCTGCTTTCCACAGCAGGAAGCAGATACATCCTGTACAGGATTGTTGGGGAGCTTTTGTGAACATACAGGGTTAGGTTAGATAAAATTCAATATTTGCATTCACTAAGCAAATACAAACACTATATAAACTTGCTACGGTATTTTTTTTAAACAAATGCAATTTGTTACAAAAGTGTAAGGTTTATGGTTATATGTTTGAGAAGTCTGAAGGGAAACCTCACCTCTCCATGCTTCTTGGGGGTGAAAGAATCACAAAGGGTAGTTAAGTTATTTCAAAGGCAGCATTTAAAAATAAATTTTATTTTTTGTGTTTTACCTGTACACATGTCTGTGCACCACATTTGTACTTGGTACCTGTGGAGGCCAGAAGAGGGCATCAGATCCCCTAGAAATGGAATTACAGATGCCATGTAAGATGCCATGTTGGGTGCTGAGAATTGAACTTGAGTCCTCTGCAGGAACAGCCAAAGCCAATTTTTTTTAAAAAAATGTTTTTATCTTGTTCATTTTAAACTAAAGGAAAAAAGCCATTTGGCAGCCAACATCTGAGAAATTTTAATTTATGAAAATTAGGTCACTTAGCCAGGTGGTGGTGGCGCACACCTTTAATCCCAGCGCTCGGGAGGCAGAGGCAGGCGGATCTCTGTGAGTTCGAGCCCAGCCTGGTCTACAAGAGCTAGTTCCAGGACAGGCTCCAAAGCCACAGAGAAACCCTGTCTTGAAAAACCAAAAAAAAAAAAAAGAAAAAAAGAAAATTAGGTCACTTAAATATACTATATCATGATATTAGTTGAGCACATTGATTCTGTCTTTTGTCAAAGAACTTGGCTGCTTAAGAAAATAGTTCTGCTGGGCTCTTGTAGACCAGGCTGGCCTTGAACTCACAGAGATCCACCTGTTTCTGCCTCCTGAGTACTGGGATTAAAGGTGTGCGCCATCACCACCTGGCTAAGAAAATGTTTTTTTCATACAATATATTTCACCACTATTTCCCTTCTTTCATTTCCTCCCAGATCCAGATCCTCTCCACCTCCCACCTATCCAGCTCCATGCCTTCTTTCTCTCTGTACAAAATAAACAAGAGAAACTACATTTTAAAAAAGCTGTAAGATACTCTTGTTAATGAACACAAAATTCAGTAGTTATTTTGACATTATTGACTTTCAGTAAATTGGCTAAATCAATTCAGTCCTTCTACCATCCCCCACCTAGGAGCTGCAGGCCTGGGGAGGAGTTATGCCATTTCCTCCTCCTTTCCCTCCTCTTCCTTCTCTCCCCCTTCCTTCTCTCTGTCTGTCAGTCTGTTAGTGGGTCTGTGTGATGGTATATATTGCATGCATGTGATGTGCACACGTGTGTGTGAGGCTGGAGGAGGATGCCGAATCATCTGCTCTGTTCATCTGCACCTTATTACCTGAGACAGGATCATTATTGATTTTAGAGCTAGGGATGGCAACCGGCAAGTCCCAACAATTCCCCTCTGTCTGCTCCCCACAACACTGCGATTGTAGGTGTGTGCATTGCCTTGCTTGGCTTTTTATTCTTTTTTTTTTTTTTTGTTTGTTTTTCGAGACAGGGTTTCTCTGTGGCTTTGGAGCCTGTCCTGGAACTAGCTCTGTAGACCAGGCTGGTCTCGAACTGGCTTTTTATTCTTAAATATAACCTGTTGAGTTCATATAATGCTTATGTTACCTGCATGTGTGTTTTCAGAGCTGACTTTTTGGCACTGGACAACTAATTGGTGTTTTCTTCCTTTCCTGACTTTCCTCAGTTGCCTGTAGTCCTCTGTGTAGTGTTAAGGCCCTGTGGGCCTTCCCTGTCCAATTTGGCATATCCATTGATTGGTGTCATCCTTGTTCAGCTCAACTTTGGGCTGGTATGTTGGTTAGACTCAATGAATATAGCTTCTGATGTTACTAGGAGGCATAATCTCACAGCAACCTCTCTGATCCCCTGACTCTTATAGTTTTCTTGCCCCCTTCCACATATTGAGCCTTGGATATGGGAATGTGTTGTAGATGTCTTCATAAATCTTAAATCCATTTCTTTGTTCTACATGTTCCTCCCACAGTGCATTTAATTTTAATTACTTATGCATAGGCATAAGATGGTAAATGGGAAATTCCCTTTAAATGTTCTCTTAGAGGATATAGTTTACTTATCACACATGCACCCAAATCAGTTCAGGCTGGATTACCCCTCCTGCTTTCTTGCCTAGATGTATTGGGAATATGTTTGACTGCATATAGTCCAAGGGGGAAACTTATCCCATTGTCCAGTGTGTGTATAGCTTGATGCAGGTAGGAGTCCTAGGCTGAAAACAGGTTGTCAGGTGCATTTTTGCAGAAGGGTGTACATAGTAAATGCAGGCAAGGGTCTCAGACTACCAAATATGTCATTAGAAGAGTGATGTGTGCAGTCAGCTCTAGTCTCTGTGCTTGTCTATTTCACCCCCTTCTGAGTTTCTGAAACAGGCTTTCATGTTTCCTAGGCTGACTTTGAACTTCTAATCCTCCAGCCTCTGTCTCCAGTGCAGGCATTGTAGCTGTGTGCCACCCTGTGCCTGGCTGGTAATACATCTCTGGAATGCATGTTGAAGTTTATTGTTCAATCATGAGATAAATCAAGTGTGCTAGTTCAAAATGACAGCAGTTCAGACTGACTGCTGTTTACTGCCTGTAGTCATAGAAACTTCATATTTTTATCAATGGTAGGATTAAATTTATGACGTAAATGGTTTGGGCCAAATTCCAACATGAACAGTTAATCAGAAATTACAAGCAGTTTGTCTGTGAAGTAAATGATAAGGAGGTTGATCTATTACCATTCATTAGATGTGCCAAGGTACACTTTTTTATGTAGTGATAAGGGACCGATGCACCCGGATGTTAAAATGCTGAACATGATTTGTTTAGTTCTTATTCAGGGGACAAATTTTTCCTTTCATTGTATTTGGAGCTTGTTACCTGGGAAGAAACATCCTGCTGAAGGACAGAGCAGAGTGAAATGTAGACAGAGCTGACCCCTGCCCATGCATATGCCTGAGATTCCTCCACAGTTGCTCAGGAAATGGACAGGCTCAGGGAGAACATGGCAGAGTTTTTATTAGGAGGAGAAAAACCTTTAATTTTAGAGCATGTAAATTTTGCGTTTTGTTTTAGTATAGCTTTTTTTGTTTTTTATTTTTATTTATTTTTTTGAGAGAGGTTTTTTCTGTGTAGACCTGGCTATCCTGGAACTTGCTCTGTAGACCAGGTTGGCCTCGAACTCACAGAGATCTGTCTGCCTCTGCCTTCCAAGTGCTGGAGTTAAAGTCATGTGCTAGTACTGCTTGGCTAGAATCACTTTTAATTTATATTGTGTTTATGTGCTTAGGGTCTCAAGGATATTTATTCAACCCTTCATAGTGGACAGAAACTCAAGTTGCTCATCCTTCTCTGTCTTCTATTGAAGCATTTTCTCTGCTCTGTTTCCACCCTTCAGTTTTCTTTTTGTTTGTTTTTGTTTTGAGACTGTGTTTCATGTAACCCAGGCTTCTAATTCACTTGTCCTGTAAGACAAGGGACTATGACTCTCCTGTCTCCCCCTCCGAAGAGCTGAGACTACAGGCATCTCCTCTGTACCCAGTTTATGCTGGATCAAACAGGGATTTGCTCACACAAGGCATGCACTCCAGCAGAGCCACAGCTTTGAGTTTTAAAAATAGTTTCTTTTGTGCTGGGGAGAAGGTTCATTGGCTAAAGTGCATGCCACAGAAGTGTGAGGATCTGAGTTCAGATCCCTAGCGCCCAGGCAAAAATGCTGGGCGTGGCATTGCATGTGTATAATCCCAGAGCCAAGAGGTGGAGCCAGGAGGATCTGGGAGCCTACTGGACAGTTTAGTCAAAATTGTGAGCTCCAATTTTATTGAGAGACCTTGTTTTAAAAAATAAGGTGGAGACTGATAGAAGATGTATGACATGAACCTCTAGCCTCTATGTGCACAGTTGGGGGCTCATGCACACTGCCTCCCCCACATACATGTGTGCACATGTACTCGAATGTATACAAATCCCATAACCCATTCATTTGCACCAGAACAATGCTGGTATAGTCTTGGATGCAGGTTATAAAAAGTGTTTATTTACCCATCTTGCTTGTTTAGTTTTGTAGGAGCAGGGGTATGATGAGAATATGTGTTTAACTGAGGGTACAATACCAGGCATGGTTTCTCTGCTGTGGAGTGGGATTTAATGCTTACTTTAGAAGGGTAGGAGCGAAAGTGCTGAAGGCCTCCTACTTCACACTATCTGTGAAACAGGACTGACTCAAACTTTCATGTCCATGATTTCTTAGTGTGGATGAGCCCCAAAGCCTGTTTTACTGTAAATGACAGGTTTTGCTTATGAAAGATTGGTCAGGGAAGTTGTGTTCCCGGCATTCGAAGTTCTAGAGACTGTTTGATGTTAATGGACTTCCTGGAAGACTTTTGTGGGGTTCCTCAGGCCTGGGGCAGGCTAGCTGTTGATGCAATCAGGAGACCACAGATTGATTTCTCCCGCCCCCTTGCGTCCTGAACAGTTTGTGTCTGCTGTGAGTCAAGCTTCTGTGTCTTTGACTTTGGAGAAAATGACTCCATCTCTAGGGCTGAGTCAAGCAGCCCGTGCCTCTCCCATTTCTGCAGGCCCTGGCCAGACCGTCCTGGTGCTGGGCCTCCTGCCAGAGGCTCCCATCATCAAGTCTGAGCAGCCTGGCTGCAGGGCACACAGGCACAATTCTCAAATCTTAGTGCTAGAAAAGTCCTAAGACTCCAGAGACTGTTGAGTCCAGGGCCTTCCAAACCTGGCTGTGTATTCACATCACCTGGGGAACAGGACAAGCTGTCTCCCATCATTCTTTAATCTTCTGTAAGTCAAGGTTGAGGCCCAGAAAGCAGTGTTCTTCTTGTTGTTTTATCTCAAGGTGATTTTTACTTCCCATAGTGTATAAAATTTGATGACTCTTGATTGTCTCAAATCTTAATTTTATTTAAAAATTATAGATGTAGTTATCCTTTTCAATACAGAAAACCATAAAGAATTTCCCTTCCAATTCTATTTTCCCCTCTACTCAGTCAAGATAAAGAGATTATAATAATGCTCATGTTTAGAAAATTCAAGTGACCTAATAGCACAAAAAAATGAAAAGCAAAAGCATCTTGAATTGTTGGTGAACTCTATCGGAAGGTGACTACTATTAACCCTTTCTTTGGATGGATTACTCTTGGAGATATTTTCCACGGTTGTGTATCTACTCAATCCACAAAATCCGAACTGAAGGAATCATCCTATACACACTATCTTGTACTTTATTTGTCCTTTTTTCTTCACTCAGATTACTGAGTGGGGACTGAGGATGTAGCTCAGCAGGTCAAGTGTTTGCCTAGCAAGCCTGAAACCCTGGGTTTGTTCTCTAGCACGGTATAAATTGAGCATCGTGCACACCTGTGAGCCCAGTACTTGGGAGGTGGAGACAAGAGGATCAGAAGTTCGTGGTCATATTTGGCTACATAGTAGGTTCAAGGCCAGCCTAGGTCACTGAGAGACCTCATTTTAAGAAAATATTGGCAGCAGGTGGGGGTGGGTGGAGCTGGATAGATGGCTCAGCAGTTAAGAGCACTTGTTGCTCTTATAGAGGACCTGGGTTTGATTTCCCCAGCATCCACATGGTGGCTCACAACTGCCTGTAACTCCCGTTCGGGGATCCCGCTCTGTCTTCTGACCTCCATGTCAGTGGTACCACACAGGCGGTACACAGACATACATGCAACCAGAACACATAAAATTAAAAAGAAAATCTCAAAAAAATATTTTGGAGTTCACCAATGTCAGATTATTGCACCTCTCCTTCCTTATCTCTTTCTTTCTCCCTCTTTTCCAACCCCTTTCTCAAATAATTTCTCTATGTTGATTCGGCTGGCTTCAAACTTGGGTTCCTCTTGTGTCTGTCTCCAAAATACTGAGTTACAGGCCTGTACTTACATGCCCAGCTTTCAAGGGCTCCACTTCAAAGCACCATCGTTGAATTAACTTTCTTCCTTCTGAATATCTTGAAATGGAGATTAGATCAACACAGGGATGCATGGAGGACACACCCAATCTATATCTAAACCACAGCATATGGATATTTCTCATTTATCTTATTATTAGTGGACAGTTTCATTGTATCCATTGCTACAGCAGAGAATGCAGAAGCGTGCTTGTATGTATATGTTGGGTACTCTACTGGTCCTGGGTGTGATGGCTACTACCTAGAGTGGTAACAAAATCAAAGGCATTAGGAAAGAAAAGCTGGTGGTTAGGGAAAGGAAATAAGAATGGAATTGGGAATTTTACTGGGACCTAGGGTCATAGATGCTAGATTAGATGGGCTATAGGAGGTTGTGCCAGCCTTATGTTGCCTGGACACAGAATGTACTACATTGTGGGTCTTGAGCTGTTCAGTGAGGTGACCTTGGGAGTCCTAGTCAACTCACTGGAGGAAAAACAGGGGTGCTGTAGGTTTCTTAATATATTTCTGTGCACATGCTAGACTTTATTTTGTTTTTATTAAGATATATAATCATACATAATAATAGGTTTAATTATTGCATTCTCATATATATGTATAATCTGTTTTGATCACATTTCTTATTACTCTCTTGTTTCTCTCTTGCTTCCTTTGATCCTCTTCCTAACGCCAAAGACTGTGGTGGAATGCCGTCTTCTGGACACACCATGGCCCTCGCACTCTTAATATCAAGGCAGCTGTCATTTCTACTTTCTACATTCATGTCTTTAAGAAAAAATAAAAAAATGCTTTCTTTGTGTGTGTGTGTGTGTGTGTGTGTGTGTGTGTGTGCGCGCGCGCGCACATGCACTTGAAAACACCATTTATGTGGAGGTCAGATGACAACTTAGATGACTCATTTCACTCCTTCCACTGTGTGAATCCCAAGGACTGAACTCACATGGTCAGGGGTGAGGGCAAGTTCCTTTACCTGCTGAGCCACCCCACCACACCCCTCTGTTTTCAATGACCCATTGAGCTTCAATGCAGCTGTTTAGAGCACATGGTGGAAAATTATTTTCAGGAGCACGAGCTTCTTATTAATGGCCACACCACTGAAGGAAGTGTCTTTCCTGCAGCCATTGACTGCCCAGAGATTCTCTGGGAAGGGGGAGACTCCATGAACTCCCACTCATCCATGGCAGGATGTTGATGGAGCCAGTGTCGTGCATGTAATGACAGCTGCCTTGATATTAAGAGTGCGAGGGCCATGGTGTGTCCAGAAGACGGCATTCCACCACAGTCTTTGGCGTCCTCTGGCTCTCACGGTCTTTCTGCCACTGCTTCTGCAGTGTTTTCTGAACCTTTGTAGGAAGGTGACATAAATGTTTTATTTTTATGTTTTTTTTGTATTGAGTGACATTCAATAGTCACTCTCAGCACTTTGAACAGTTATGAGTCTCTGCAGCTAGTGCTGCCCACTGTAAAAATAAGTTTCTCTGAGAGCAGCAGTAATTTATGGGTATAAGCGTAATTATTTAAAAGGCAGTTTCATGGACACACCGTGTTAATTTAGCACAACAGCAGTAGCTTCCCCACTAGGGCTCATGAACCCCCCCATCCCCATGCTTTGGATGGAATTTATAGTATCAGATGTGAATTTCCTCCTTTGGTGTGGTCTTTAAGTTCAATTAGAAACTGTTTGGTCATTCCTATACCGGATTTGCCACTACTGCACTAATGGGCACATCTTGCTTGACTGGTTGGCAATGTTGCTTGCACTCAGGATCTATGGCTCAGTAAGACTGTCGATGACAATTCTCCCCCGCATAGAGCCTTCCAGCACTATGAAGGCTAGACAGAGGGGAGAAGCTTCATCCCAGTTCTGCCTTGATTTCTGTCTGTCCCATGACCGGATCAGGGGCATCTTTAGCAGTGGGGTCTTAATATCTATGTCTGGTGGGCACACTTTGCTTGCATGTTTTGGGAGTGTTGAGGGCCTTCGTGACTAACAACTTGTAGGGAGGTAGCTCACTCTCTGGCACTGAGATTTCATTTGGCTTCTGAGAGTAGCTTTATCCTCCCATGAAGGGTATCTCTACTCAAATGCTTAAAAAATGCATTTTAGAATCAGCTTTCCTTTTGGCCCTTTCATGCATCTTTAATTTGACCTTTAATTGTAGTCTTCCCAGTCCCTTACTCTGCCTCATCCCTGGCTCCCTCTTTGCCTAAACATTTCACCCCCCAGTATCCCTATCACATGTCTTCTCTAACCCTCACCCCTTAAAGCCGCTTTCCTTCTTTTCACAGGTTATTTTTTAGTTTTCAGGCTTCTACATAAATGCAAATGTATAAAAATTGGAAGCTAGGATCTTCGTATTAAGAGAATGCATTTTTTCTGGTTTCGTACATATCCCTGCAAATATCATAGCTTTGTTTTTCTTTATCACTGAATGCAATTCCATTGTGTATGTGTACTATGTAATTATTATCCATTCATCAGTTGATGGGCATTTAGGCTGGTTCCATTTCCTTGCTGTTATGAGTAGCATAGCAACAAACATGGATGATATGCAAGAATCTCTGTGGTTGAGTACAGAATCCTTTGTATATATGCCCAGGAGTGGTATAGCTGGGTCATATGATTATTTGTTTGTTTTGGAGACAGACTCTCTCTGTGTATCCGTGAATGGCCTGGGATTCATTATGTAGATCAGGCTGGTCTCTAAGTTACAGAAGTTTGCCTGCCTTGTATCTGCTGTCCGTCTGTCTGTCTGTCTGTCTGTCTGCCTGCCTGCCTGCCTGCCTGCCTGTCTGTCTGTCTGTCTGTCTGTCTGTCTGTCTGTCTATCTATCTGAAGCCTCTAGACCGATTTTCATGGCAGCCATACTTCCCACCAATAGTGAGTGAATAAGGACTTTCTTTCCCATATATCCTTGTCCTCTCAGCATATCTCTCTCTCTCTCTCTCTCTCTCTCTCTCTCTCTCTCTCTCTCTCTCTGTGCTCCAACAGAGAGCCACCATGTAGACGCCAGGTCAGACATGCTAAATCTTTCCCGGTAAGTCACGACCTCGTGGTGAACACAAATAAAAATGGGTTAAATCAAGATGTGAGAGTTAGCCAATAGGAGGCTAGAGCTAATGGCCAAGGAGTGTTTTAATTAATACAGTTTCTGTGTGGTTATTTCGGGTGTAAGCTAGCCTGGCGATTGGGATGACAAGCAGCCTGTTCCTCCTGTTTCTCTCTCTTTCTCTCTCTCTCTCTCTCTCTCTCTCTCTCTCTCTCTCTCTCTCTCTCTCTCATAGCCATTCTAACTAGGGTGAGAAGGAATCTCAAAGAGATGTAATTTGTATTTCCCTGATGCCTATGGAGATTTTCTACTTAGAAAATATTTATTGGCCATTTGTATTTCTCCTTTAAGAACTCTGCTCGGTTCCACAGGATGTTTTTGACTGATATATGTTTTCTTGTTGTTTACTTTTTCTCCTGAGTTCCTTGTGTATTCTAGATATTAATCTTTTGTCAAATTTATAGCTGACAAGGATTTCCTCCCGTTCTGTAGGCAGTCTCTTTACTCAATTTCCACTGCTATCCTAAACTTTGAAGCTTCGTGAGGTCTCATTTGTCAGTTGTTGTCCTCTTTTCCTTATCAGTAACATTTTTGACAGAAATAGTGATGTTGAAAATCTCCCAGACTGCTTAACTGCTGGATCAAGCTTACCACTGAGCTTTCTATGTTATTTTTGGAGGCGGTATCTCATGCAGCTCTTTCTGATGGTTGTTAGGATATGTTAGTCCTGGACAAAAGTTAATGTAGACTAAGAAAAGAAGATGGCATTGTGTAGTCATATCCTAAAGTGTAAAAAGTTTCACAGGGGCTGGAGAGGTGGCATGGCAGTTCATAGCATCTATTGATCTTCCAGGGGACCAGAGTGTGATTTGCGAAACCAACATCTAGGGGATCCACACCTCTAGCATCTGGGAGCACCTGCACTCGTATGTACATACCCACACACAGACACATGCAACATTGCTCATCAGGTGCATGCATAGTAACTTGTTAGGACAGAAATACTTATTAAATTGTTTGAACCTAACTACTTAGTACATGGAATGCAAGATACTTCTTTGGCCTGTGGTGCTTTGAAACCAACTACCAAGACACTGAGAACACTATGATCCGGAATATCTTACCTATCTGAATTAATTAATTAATTTATTTATTTTTTGGCATGGTCTTGCTAATGTAGCCAAGACTGGCCTCAAACTCCTGATGTTTTTACCTTATCTTTTCAAGCCCTTGTATTACAAGCATGTTGAAAAAAAATTTTTTTAAGCTGTAAAGGAGAGATACCAAATGGACACTGGTTTAAGCAGAACCTGGAAATTATTGGCTCATATGCTTGGTATGTCTAGGGTTGCAAATGGCATCATACTTGGCTGGGTTCAGGTACTCACTATCAAGTGATATCAGGTGATAACTATCAAGGCTCCACCTGTGTTTAACTCTAACCCAGGCACTCTGCCTGTGAACCAAACAGCCTCACCCTTTCCAGATATACATCCTTTCAATAGCCATCCTGACCCTTTCCCAAGAGCTTGTGCATAAAAGTACTGGAGAAGACTTTGGTGGACCGGTCTGAGTCACTTGTAGATTCCCAGTGTGGCTATTGATATTTATTCACCATGCTATGCCTAAGTCAAATCCCATCATTGAGCATGGTGGATGTCCCAAGGAACCCACAAGGAATAAATAGGCAGGCTTTCTGTGGAAAAAAGGGACTTGCCTCGTTTGGTAGAGTGCTTGTCACAAACAGCAGGGCCCTAGTATAATCCCCAGTGTCTGTGTAAAAAAACTGGGTGTGGTGGTGCACACTTATAATCCATAGCCAGGGAGCCAGAGGCAGGCAGAGCCCTGGAGTTTGCTGGCAGTCTGCCAAACTGAATCTACAAGCCCTAGGTCCCAGTGAGAGGCCCCGACTCGGAAACCAAGTTGCACACTGGTAGCTGGAACTGAGTGCTTCCGGTGGTTATGGATATGCACATTGCCATCTGACCGCAGAGCTTGGTGTGCCACCTTTCTTGCTTGTGTTTCTCTCACCATGTGGCTGTCAATAATTTTAAGAAGCAGGAATGAAAGTGGTGTTTTTCCTGCCCCAGGGTTCCAGAGCACAGTACACTAGGTTCTGTCGAGATGGAGGCTGTGAGGGGCCGCAGGATACAAATCCAGGGGTCACCTGGATTTTTCCTTAAGGAATACCTTGTTTTTCTTAACCCTGTAGAACCCGAAGATACCTTGAATAAGGCCCAGTATAGGGTCTTTCTTTTCTACTTCCCACCCAATTAAAAAAACATGGTTATGTATTTAAAAAAAACCACCCTAATGCATGATGGATAACACCTGAGGAATGACATCATACATGTTCATGTGCATTTGTACACACTTGTTCCCTCACCCCCCAAAAAAGAATAAATAAATAAAGAATAATGGGGCACAGAGCAAAAATAGTGAATTATCATTTTATGGATGAGGGAAACAGCGTGGTAGTTTAAACAATAAGCATGAAAAGTCCCCATCTATCTAGGTTTATTTCCTAGGCCTACTTTATGACATCTACATGGTTTGATTTCCATTTTCAATCAGTGGAATATGGGAATCATGGGAATAACTGAAGATAAACACTAAGAAACATTAAATGAACAATTATTGGACTTCCTCTTCATTGGATTGGTGGTTAATGGGATAGAATGAGTTAATAGATACAAAGTGACCTGCTTAATGGGCAGGAAAGGTTACTGTGGTTAAGAGCACTTGCTGCTCTTGCAGAGGACACAGAATACAGGTCAGGTAGCCCATAACCACTTATAACTCTAGCTGCAGGGGACCTGATATCATCTTTTGGTATCTGCAGGCACATGTATGAGTGCAGATGTGTGCACTTGTATGCACACACACGTAATAAAAATAAATATTAAAAAGAGTTCTTGGTAATAGTACGCTCCAGCAAATGATGCCATTATCACCACCAATGATCAATCACAGTAACTCTGACTCCTGGAGATCTCCTTCCTAGGAGTAAGGCAGGGAGAGGGTGCACAAAATTGACTCTGCTTTCCTGTCCATTCCAGGGCCAACATGGATGCGATCAGCCAGTCACCTATGGATGTCCTGCTTCCCAAGCACATCCTGGATATCTGGGCCATTGTCCTCATCATCCTGGCTACCATTGTCATCATGACCTCCTTGTTTCTGTGCCCAGCCACTGCAGTCATCATCTATCGAATGCGGACTCATCCGGTTCTCAATGGGGCTGTGTGAGACCCGCGCGTGATAAGGACACAAGTCTCTCCCCAGCTGTTCTCCGAAAGACTCAGGAGTTGGACTTGCATTTTAGTTTTGATTCTGCAGCTGGCCAACAGTGTGGATTTGATCAAGGGACCTAACTCTGTGGGTACCAGGCTCCTTAGCTTTCAACTAGAGGTCATGATCCCTCTGTCCTACTTCACAGGGTTGAGAACCATGTGACTTAGTGGAGGTAATAGCTGTTTGTGAGCAGTGAAGCCACACAGATGTTGTGCCGTGCAATAAGAAGCTTTGAAGAACCAAAGACCCTTGGAGCTGCTGACGGTGAAGGAGGTGAGGGAGACTGGGAAAGAGCAGCTCTGGCCAGTGCCTCTCACACCAAACAATGCAAAGTGTACCCCATCCTCAGCAAACCAAACTTTTTTCGTTTTGTGACACTTCTTTTGTTTTTCTCAGTTGGGGAAAGGGAGCTAGTATGGCGGGGGAGAGAGATGAGCACAAGTTTCAAAAACCTCTTTGCCAATTTCTGCCCTGTGTAACCTAAAGGAGAGCTTTGCCATAATTTAACAGTGCCAAAAGAGGTGATGTGATGACCTGCTTTCTGCACTGAGCCTCACGTCTGTTAGCTTTGACACTCAAGTTTGTTGAAACTTGATGTTGGAAGTACAGGGTGGCTGAGTTTTCTGCCCAGCATTCCAGCCCCTTTATGTATCACACTGTAGAGAATTTTCCTCTGTCTGAATTTTGTTATCATTAGCTTCATGTTCATGTTTTTGTTAATTTCTTGTGGCAGTGGAGAACATAGGGCCGTGCTCTACCACTGAGCTATGTCCCCACCCTTGTAGCTCCAGCAGCTACCTAAAGTACTTATTATTTTACGAGACTTCCCAGGACTCTTGAACCTGACTCAAAACAGCAATGGTTATTTTAGATGCTATGGTTTATATTTTATGGAGATATTTCTAGACCATTAAAGCTTGCCCTTTGATACCCAAGTCAGGGGCATCTTGGGATTTATTGTTATGTAAGAAGATAGCATAGATATTAGGATGTTATTGTGTCAAATGATGTTTACTTTGATTTTACTTCATTGATGTATGCATCGAATTTCCAATAAAGTGCCTCACTGAGCATGTCTGAGTTTTTCTTTGAAGAACACCTACCTGAACTTAGAACTAGATGAAAGGATTCAACTCAACTGTGTTTTACTTTTTCAGTTCTGGTATCAATTCAGGGTTTTGTTCATGTTAGGCAACAGCTTTCCCACAGAGCTCTGGGCCCTTCCTTCAGGATGCAATTGGCAATCTTCTTCAGTTTCTTGGAAGGATTTTTGCAGTTGTAGTTATGGTTTGGAAGATATGAAGTGTGATCCTGTCCTCATCATCCTGGCTACCCTTGCCATCATGACCTCCTTGTTCCTGCGTCCAGCCACTGCAGTCAGCATCTATCGAATGTGGGCTCATCTGGTTCTCAGTGTAGTGGCCAGGATCACTATACCCAGGGTGGAGTGAGGTGCTAGGTCTAGAGGCCAAAGGCTGCTAAGTAGGAGTGTAAGGGGCAGAGAAGAAAAAGACAGAACCAAGGAGATGGAAAGGCCCATGCAATATGAAGGAAGGGTCCAGTCACACGGGCTGAGGAGTGAACAGGTTACCAGGAAGCCAAAGCAGAGGGAACAAAGCTTCCCAGGGATAGCACTGTAGTAAAGAGGCAAAAGCTGAAGGGGTATGGGGAGACTGGCAGAGGGAATGTATGTGTCTTTTCCACTTGGGCTGGGTGCTGCTGTCACCAAAGCACCTGACCCAGTGGGAAGGAGGAAAGGTTCCTTTTGGCTCAGTTTCAGTTCATCATCAGGGAAAGTATGGAGGAGTTGGTTCCAAATGTTGTAGAGAGACCACCAGGGACAGCTGTTGCCATGATTTTGATGAGGAAGCAGGGAACAGAGAAGTTCTGCCACCCTAAGACACTGTGCTCTTTCTGATTCACAGCTACCACCGATCTGTTCTCAGACAGTGTAGTTTGGCTTTTTCTGGAATGCTAGGTCAGTATTGGAGTGTGTGTGTCTTTGAGGCTTGTTTTTCTGAAAGCGTATGCGTTCAGATGTACTTTATTCTGTGTATCCACTCATTTCTGTTCTATTACAGGCTTGTGCCGTATCCTGCGTACCCAACAGATATGTATTTGGATTGCTTTCAAATTCTTATGAATTAAGGAACTCATGACCATTACATATGCAGAGGTTTTTAAAAATTTTGTGTGTGTGTGTTGTATTTGTGCGTGGTGCATGTGTGTGTGTGTTGTATTTGTGCATGGTGCATGCATGTGAGTGTGTGTGCTCTTGTGTGAACATTCAGGGGGCAGAGAAGGCTTGGTGTATTCGTCCTTTGTCATTCTCTAACTTATTGCCCTGATACAGTGTCTTGCAATGATCTGCTTTCCATTTTAGACAGCCTGGCTGTCCAGCAAGTTTCTGGGCTCTGCCTGTCTCTTCCCTCCAACCCTCAATATGGGGTTACCAGCACACACTTGAGATCTGAATGCAGGACTTCATGCTTGTGCGGGATGTCCTTACCCACTGAACCAGCCCTCTGGATAATGTTTTATATGAATGCAACGTTTCATCTCTCCTTAATTAATTAATTAATTTTTATGTGAATGCATATTATACACATAGGTGGAGGTGAGGGGACAACCTGCTAAAATTAGTTCTCTCCTTACCATGTGGTTCCCAGAGATTGAACTGAGGTGTCTAGGTTTGGCCGCAAACCATCTTTACCAGCTGAACCATCTCACTAGCCTCGTTTTATTCTTCTTTGGTAAGTACCTAGCATCAGGAATGCTGGGTAATGTGGAATTTATGTTGTCGAAGACTGGCAAACTGTTTCTCAGCGGGAGCACTCCCAGCAGCATGAGACAAGGTTATCCTTGCTAAGCGTCTTAAATCACATCTGGAATCCTTCCCCATCTAGTTGGTATGTGAACTTTTCATTAGAATTCTCCCAATGGTGTCTGTATAGGCAAGTGCTTATTTGACATCGGTGTTTCTTTTTGCTAATGTGTCTATTTAAGTTTTAGCCCTGTTTAGAAAATCGAGTTGCTTGTTTTCATACTATTGAGCTTTAGGAAATCTTTATATGTTGTGCATACGGTCTGATTCTTTTTTTTTATGTAAGAATTTTTTAAAAATACAATCTTTTCTCATTTTATATAGCTATTCCTGTTCCCACTCACTCCTCTCCTCCTGCCCACCCTCCCTTTCACCCTCCCATCCACTCATTAAGGGTAAGGCTTCCCATGGGGAATCAACAGAGTCTGGCACATCACTTTGAGACAGGACCAAGGCCCTCCCCCCTATATCTTGGCTGAGCAAGTTATCCCTCCAAAGAGAAAGTGCTCCAAGATGCCAGTTCAAGCATTAGGGATAAATCCTGGTCCCACTGCCAGTGACCCCACAGACTGTGCAAGCCTCAGTGGGTCTAGTTCAGTCCTGTGCAGGTTGCCTAGCTTTCAGTTCAGTCAGTGAGTGCCCACTAGCTCAGGTCAGCTGTTTCTGTGGGTATCCCCATCACGGTCTTGCCCTCCTTGCTCATTTTATCGCTTCTCCCTCTCTTGGTCTGGTCTCTGGAAGCTTGACCCAGTGCTTTGCTTGGAAGTCTCTATCTGCTTCCATCAGTTGCTGCATGAATGTTCTGGCTTCTATGGGATCGTGGACTATAGGCTGATTAGCCTTTGCTTTATGTCTTATATCCACTTATGAGTGAGTACATACCATGTTCGTCTATTTGGGTCTGGGTTACCTCACTCAGGATGGTTTTTTCTAGTTCCATCCATTTGCATGCAAATTTCAAGGTGTCATTGTTTTTACCACTGAGTAGTACTCCATTGTGTAAATGTACCACATTTTCTTTATCCATTCTTCGGTTGAGGGGCACCTACATTGTTTCCAGGTTCTGGCTATTAAGAATAATGCTGCTATGAACACAATTGAGCAAAAGTCCCTGTTAGGGTCCAAGAGAAGCCTCCAAAGAAGGCCAGCAGTCACTTATGCAATAATAAGAGCACTTTATTAATTCCAGTGTTGGGGTGGCACTTGGCAACCTCCAAAGAAGATCAGAAGCCCCTTTTAAGTGGAGTTAGGGGAATTCCACAGGGAAGGGATTAATCTGGGGCTGATTGGTGGAGGAAAGATTAGTATGGTCCTAGTGGTTAGGGACCTTCCAGCAGCAGGCTAGGGAAAACTGTCTTTAGTTATCGAAGACTGGGGGGCGCCTGCTGAGCCAGCAAAGGGTTCTTGGGGGCCTGCTGAGCCAGCAGAAGGGTTCTTGGGGGCCTGCTGAGCCAGCAGAAGGGTTCTTGGGGGCCTGCTGAGCCAGCAGAAGGGTTCTTGGGGGCCTGCTGAGCCAGCAGAAGGGTTCTTGGGGGCCTGCTGAGCCACCAGAAGGCTGTGGTTTTTCTGAGGGCTGTCGTTTAGCTCTGTCCCATTTTAGTCAACCAAAACTAAGGCTTAGATTTCTGTCAGGCTACTAGGAGAGCCTGGTCTGGTCCCCTCCCCCTCCCAACTGAGTCTTCTCAGTAGCATGAGGTCTGATTCTTTAATTTGTAAATATTTTCTCCGAGTCAGTAACATGTCTTTTTCATTTTGCCAACTTTTTTTAAAGCAAAATTTGACAGGTCTATTAACTTACTGTTTCTCTGAGAGATGTTCTGATTGCCCTTGCTATGTCTTTATGAGAATGGCAGTTTTGAATGGTCTTTTGGAAGTTTTGATTATTATGCCCCAATGGAAAACACTAATTTCTTTTTGAACTGATGAGATCAGCCATTTTTTTTTTCTTTTTCTTTTCGGCAGAATCACTATTTCCCAAGCCTCGCCCATGCAAGTTGAAGCTGGTTCAAACTTGCTCCATCTAGTGGACAGTTTTATACCAGTGCGGCCAGCCTATTCCACACTTTTCAAAGCTTTTGGTATGTACATCCTGTTTATGGAAAGAGCGGGATCATCTTAACTTGGGGCTGAGCGCCGCTGGCCTTGGACGACCTTCTGGAATTGTTTCCTTCAGCGCCCTCTTTTCATGACTGGTTCCCAAACACCTTCTTTTGCCCGGTGCCCCTTTCCTGGTTCTAGAAATAGAAACAAAGGCTTAAGCATCTGGACTTAATAGGGACCGGGGACACAGAGAGGAACAAACCTGGGCTTCCTGCTGTTTGCACTCAGTTCTGTGGCCAGAGACAAAAGCTGCTTGCGCCCTCAGCTTAGGTGCCTGGCGCTGCTTTTTGGAGCAAAATAACCGGCTTCTGTTGGAACACTGCCAGCTGCAAAAAGCAGGAAGTGCCTCTGTGCTAAACAGAGCAAGAAGCTTTTATTCTTTCCCTTCCCTTGTGACAAAGGAAAGGGACAAGGAAAGAGAAAAATTTGAGAAACAAAGTTAAATAAATGAAGGGACAAAGGAGAGAGTGGAGAAGTCATAGAGGGGAAGAGAGAAGAGCAAAAGACTAGAAAAAACTAAAAAATTTCCTAACCATGGAAAAACTCATAACCAAATTAGATAAATATTAAGAGAATAAAATAAATTTAAAAATATAAAATGGAAAAAGAAACCATATTCAACAAACGGTGCTGGCATAACTGGATGTCAACATGTAGAAGAATGATAGATTCATATCTATCCCCATGCACAAAACTCAAGTCCAAATGGGTCAAAACCTTAAAATAAAACCAACCACACTGATCCTTATAGAAGAGAAAGTGGGAAGTATACTTGGAACACATTGGCACAGGAGACCACTTCCTAAATACAACCCCAGTGGCACAGACACTGAGAGAAACAATTAATAAATGTGACCTCCTGAAACTGAGACGCTTCTGTAAGGACACGGTTAACAAGACAAAATGGAAGCCTACAGAATGCGGAAAGAAAGATCTTCACCAGCCCCACATTGGACAGAGGGCTGATCTTCAAAATATATAAAGAACTCAAGAAATTGGTCATCAAAAGAACAAATAGTCCAACAAAAAAATGGAGTACAGACCTAAACAGAGAACTCTCAACAGAGGAATCTTAAATGGCTAAAAGACACTTAAGGAAATGCTCAGTATCCTTTGCCATCAGAGAAATGCAAATCAAAACAACTCTGAGATTCTTGTAAGAATGGCCAATATCAAAAGCACTGATGACAACTTATGCTGGAGAGGATGTGGGGTAAAGGGAACACTCCTGCATTGCTGGTGGGAGTGCAAACTGGTATAACTGCTTTGGATTTCAGTATGATGATTTCTCAGAAAATTAGGAAACAACCTACCTCAAGACCCAGCAATAGCACTTTTGGGTATATACCCAAAGGATGCTCAACCATACCACAAGGACATGTGCTCGACTATATTCATAGCAGCATTGTTTGTCATAGCCAGAACCTGGAAACAACCTAAATGCCCCTCAGCTGAAGAATGGATAAGGAAAATGTGGTACATTTACACAATGGAGTACTACACAGCAGAAAAAAAATAATGACACCTTGAAATTTGCAGGCAATGGATGGAGCTAGAAAATACAATTTTGAGTGAGGTAACCCAGACCCAGAAAGACAAACATCATATGTACTCTCTTATAAGTAGCTTTTAGATATAAAGCAAAGAAAAACAAGCCTACAATTCACAATCCCAGGGAACCTAGACAACAATGAGGACCCTAAGAGAGATGTACATGGATCTAATCTACATGGGAAATAGAAAAAGACAAGATCTCCTGAGTAAATTGGGAGCCTGGTGACCATGGGATAGGGTAGAAGGGGAGGTGAGTGGAAGGGTGGGGAGTGGAAAAAAATATATAGCTCACTAAAAACAATAAATTAAATTATATAGAGTCAGTGTTCTTCTAACACGCAATGTGAGATATGAGTACTCACACTGTCTCACCCACTGAGTACAAGCAAAGCCCTGAATAGATGCACAGAGCAGCTGACAGAGGCTCTGACAGAAGGTAACAGTGGGGTGTCCAGCCTTAAATAGGACATCTATACCATACAACTTTCACCCACAAAGCCTAAAGAGCACAGCAAAGTAGAGGAAGAAAAATTGTCAAAGCCAGAGATCAGATAAGCTGTGAACTAGTGTCTTCCTTACATGGCAGGGCAGCTGTGGTCATGAGCTCCCAGCAGCAGTGGTTGCTGGTACCAACCCACACACATTCAAGCCAGTTAACACCCCAGCATTGAAAGGAAAGGGAAGTGGAACCCCCATTTTACCTGAGGAGCCATAGGTAGTTGATGAATGCTGAAGGAGGAGAGTCAGTTGTTTTTAGTGGGATGGCCCACGGTAGTCACCCATGTTCTCATGAATTATACCTTCATCCACGGGCATATGGGCAGCACTAGTTCAACCCAGAGGGCTAGATGTGATCTGAGAAAGGATGACCAATGAACATATCAAACTTGACAAGGAAAAGTCTTTGAGGACTCAACCCTACAAGAAAAATTATAGCCAAAAATGAAAACTGAGAGCCGAGAGGTGCTCTTCCCCAGACAGAGCACACCTATTGGTTGTCCAGTACCAAATAATCAGTCATGAAGGCATATGTACAACTAAGATTACACAGGCTGAACAGGTTACATTTAGGAGTATATGTATGCATGTACATATATGCATGCATATGATGTGATTAAACCTAACCAAATGCAACCTAGAGAGGAAGTGATTTCATTGATTGGCAGGTTACAGTGTACCATCAAGGGAAGTCGAGGTAGGAGTTGAAGTAGACTGTGAAGGAACACTGCTGACTGACTTGCTCTCCAGAGCTTTCTCACCCTGCTTTCTTACCCAGGACCACATTCCTAGGGATGGGGCTCACCACAGTGGGCTGGGTCCTCCTATATCAGTCAGTTAAGAAAATGCCCCCACAGACATATGAACAACCAGATCTGATAGCGGTAATTCCAAATTGAGAGTTCCTCTTCCATGTGAGTCAATGTGGATCATGCCTCTAATCCCAGCCCTCTAGTGATTCCCCACTGCTAGGCATGGTTATGTTCATGTCAAAGCCTCCCTGGTCAAAGTCATCACCACATGTCCTAGGTTATTCCAGGTCCCCATAGATTCATTACATTCTGTCACTCAGTCATTCTCCTAGTATTCAAAGTCCCAGTACAACTGGGATGGAGACTACAGCTAGGCAGATGTGTTTAGAGCTGCAGAAGTGAGCGCCCTTGGCTCAGGGTCTGTGCCACATAGGACCCAGGCTCATATTTATTCTTGTGGCACAGGAGAGTACACATCTCATAAACATTTACTTACACACACACACACACACACACACACACACACACACACACACACACACACAAAACATTTTGGACTCTAAAAAATGACTCAGTAGCTCATTTCCAGAAGGGATGTGGCAATAACTTTATACCCATGGAACAGAGCACAGCACTGGCATGGCTCTAACAGAAAAGGGACTCTCCAGAGACTCACACTTGGTAGAACAGGACTCTATTCCACCATGAATCATCATTGCTAACAAGACAGCATTTTGGACCCACAGTGGCGGGGCATGCTGCAGCTGTGACTGAACATTGAGATTAAAGGACAAGGCAGTCACTCATCCCTGTAAAGCTAAGGTAGGGGAAGTAAGCTGGAAATGGCATAGCTGGGCCTTGGGTCTTGAGGTCATGGGACAGTAGTCAATTTAGATGCCACGATTTCTGCAGGAGAGGAAGTTAATTATTCCTCCCACGGGGACTGGACTTGGGAAAAAAGCCAGGGGTCACTCAGGTAAGATTGCTGACTGTTCTCCCTCAGCAGCCTGCACAGGACTCTCCAACACTGAGTGCTCAGTAGAAGGCAGGAAGCTTTCTGGTCAGTACCAGTACCGACAGTTCTCTATATGCCGTCACCAATGTGTATGGTGTCTTCAGCATTTGAATCTTGGTGATTCAAGAGAAATAGTAGTAGCTTGTATTGTTTAGGATCTCTGGGACCTCCCTGATCACCATGTCAGGGGTGCGTGTTCCACATCTTGCACTCAACTTCCATTTGATAACCTATATCTTCCTGAATGAGCATTCCCCACTCACTCCTACACACAGTAACTCCAGTTAAGCTCCTTAACCATACATCAAATAGTAGGATTCAGTATAGTGTTTTTAGACATGTTCAGTTAGTGATTCCTTCCCCCACTCCCTCCTCCTCTGTCTTCCCACCCTCCTCCCCACTTAAACTCATCTCCATTATTCACCTCCACTCTTCATACCACTCTTGCTCTTCCAAACCCCCTTGGAATTAGTCAGGGTTCTCTGAAGGATGAGATTCAGTGGAGTGAATATATGTATAATATGCACGTACTATACAACAATATATTAGACAGCTTACATTGAAATGGTATCAACAGCTGAGTTCCAGCTAAGAGGCTGAGAACTTATTAGTTGCTCCATACTTGAGGGGGCGAGCCTCAGCAGTCAGGGGAGCCCCACAATGACTGTCTCTCACTAGGCGGGCCAGCAATCACATGATGGCTCAGACACAAGGCAGAGTACCTCCACAGTCTCAGTCTGGCACAGAAAGCCTCAACACTTTCTGGAGAGTCCAGAGTCCAGGAGGGATTCCTGGAAATACAGTGAAGGAACCAGCAGCAGAGACAGTTAATCAACCTGCAGTTAGAGGGAAGGCCAAGCCAGCACAAGGCAAGTGATTGATCCCCCTGCTGTATCCTTGTCATCTTCCACCATCAACCAAGAAAATCAGAAAACTTCTTCAGCTGAGGTTTCCTATGAAGTGATTCTAATTTGTGATCAGTTGACAAGAAAATCACAATGCCCTCCATTAAGATGTTTTTTCACTTCTTGTGGGACTCCTAACAGTGGGAGTCGAGGCGTCTCTGACTTTTGCCTGCACTTGGAACCCTTTTACTCCTGCTGGGCACCCTCATCTATCATTGATATGAGGGGTTGTATCTAGTCTTATTGTAATTTGCTATTTACGTTCAGTTTAATATCCCTAAAAGGCTTTTTTTTTTTTTTTTTTTTTTTTTTTTTTTTTTTTTTTTTTTTTTTTTTTTTTTTTTTTTTTTTTTTTTTTTTTTTTTTTTTTTTTTTTTTTTTTTTTTTTTTTTTTTTTTTTTTTTTTTTTTTTTTTTTTTTTTTTTTTTTTTTTTGCATTTGGAGAAGGTGAGGGAAAGGTGAAGATCAACAGTTAGCCTACCTGCTTCTCTGGCCAGAGTCTTGTTTGTTTTCTTTTCTTTTTTCTCTACACAAAGTCAACAAATCATTTAGTTTATTTAATATATATTTAACAATATATATATTAATTAAGAATTTTTAAATACAATCTTTTCTTGTTTTACATGGCTATCCCTGTTCCGGCTCCCTCCCCTCCCCCTGCCTCACCCTTCCCTTCACTCCCCCATCCACTCCTCAGAAATGATAAGGCTTCCCATGGGGAGTCAACAAAGTCTGATACTGGCCCTCTCCCCTATATCTAGGCTGAGCAAGGTATCCCTCCAAAGAGAATGTGCCCCAAGAGGCCAGTTCAAGCACTAGGGATAAATCCTGGTCCCACTGTCAGTGGCCCCACTGACTGCCCAACCATACAACTGTCACCCACATTCAGTGGGCCAAGTTTGGTCCTATGCAAGTTCCCCTGCTATCAGTCCAGAGCCAGTGAGCTCTATAACTCAGGTCTGCTGTTTCTCTGGGTATCACCATCATGGTCTTGACCCCTTTGCTCATATTATCACTCCTCCCTCCGTCAGACTGGTCTCCAGAAGCTCGGCCCAGTGCTTTGCTGTAGATCTCTGTATGTACTTCCAGCAGTTGCTGGATGAAGGTCTATTCTGACTTGGGTTCAATGAAATCTCAAAGTAGTTTTAATTTGAGGTTTCCTGATGGCTAGGATGTTGAACACACTCTTCATTATTTCTTGTTTGTGTTTCTCCTTTTGAGAATGTTCTGGTCAGTACCATAATCAATTTTAATTGAATTGCTTTCTTAGAGGTTTTTTAAAAAATGTTTTTGCATATTCTTTACCACAATCCTTTAACTAATTTAATGCTTTTAAAGATTTTCTCCCTATCATGAAGGCTGTTACACTATAATAAAAGTTTCTTTCACTCTTTGTAAGCATTTTAACTTCATGAAGTTGCACTTCTTGATTGATGACTGCTTTCCCTGTGTAGAGAGGTTCCATACAGAAAGATCATAACTGAGCCTATATTCTGAAATGTACTCCTTATATTTTGTAATAGAAGGTGCAGAATTTTAGTATAACTTTGAAGTCTTTGATTAATTTGAAACTAAATTTTGGACAAGGTGAGTGATAGCAATGTAGCTTCAACTTCTTCACATTAAATATCTAGTTTTCACAACATAGTTTTTTAGAGACAGTATATATTCTCCAGTATTTATCTTTGTCATACATATCAAAAATCAGGTGATTGTAGGTATGCAGATTTATACCTAGGCTCCTGGTCCTAGTTCATTGATTATTATGTGTTTTTGATAGGACCATACTATGTTTTACTAGTATAACTTCAAATCTGTGTCTTAGATTATTATCTTTGACTGTGAATAGACACCATGACCAAGGCAGCATATTAAAAATAGACATTTAATTGGGTGCTTGCTTAGAGAATCAGAGGGTCAGTCCATGAACATCATGACTGTGGCAGCAAGCAGGCAAACAACGTGTTGGAGAAGAATATAAGAGTTGGGAACTGTATACTCCTCTCAACATCTATCCACAGAGGGCTGTTTGATATGCACATATTGTCAATAAACTGTAGACTGACTCCCAAGATTATAAAGTAGGTTTCTGAGTCCTGTGGATATGTGGAAAGGAGAGCACCCAGTCACTGCTGGTGGGAGGGTAAACTGGTACAGACACTAAGGTTATTTGTGAGGAAGCTCCACAGACAGTGAAAATAGATTTAACACAAGATCCAACTGTGTCACTCCAGGGCATATTCACAAAGTCTATATCCAACTACAGAGCTACTTGTACATCCTTGTTCATTTATGCTCTATTCACAATATCCAGGAAATAGGAACAGTCTTGACAGCATCAACTGAGGAAAGGATAATGACAATGTGGCACCACTACAGAATCAAATATTTCTCATCTATTAAACAAAACGAAACTTCAAAATGTAAGGGAAAGTGGATGGAGCTGGAATCATCATTCTGAGTGAGGTAAAACAGGCCCAGAAAAATAAACATCATTTCATTCCTCTCATTTGTGGATGTTAGCACTCACCATTCAAATATGAGTGTTCCATTGGGAATACCCACAGAGGTTTTGTATTACTATGTGGCCATGGGGTGAAACCAGCAAGAGAGGAGAGATAGTATGCACTGGTAGAAAAGGTTAAAAGAAAATTATGTTTTCAAGAAAGGTTAAAATGAGGAGTGAGGGGGTAGAGGATAAAGTAGAGGAAGGAAAATGGGAGGGATAAAGAACACTGAAGGATTTTCCAAGTCATGGAAATCTGCCACTGCAGACATTTCCTAAAATAATCTATGCACATGTATGAAAGAGTTAAGATGGAGCTGCCCTCAACTAGACAACAATGTCCCTGCTATACACCACAGAGTAACAAATATAAAGCCCAGTCCCAGGATGTAGTTTGATTTTTTTTGAGGTGTTTTCCAGTGAGTTCCCTCAGCAATACAGGTCATTGTCAGTGCTAACCCTACATTCTACTCCTTGACTCTTTTAAGACTGTCCAATATTTGCTGCCAAAATCAAAGAGAGAACAGAATGAAAAACAACTGATAGTTTCATTTTCTCTTTCTTCTTCTTGGAAATGCAGGAGATTCTGAAAAACAGCAAGATTCATAAGCTTTGATGATTGGCCAAAACACAGTGAGAGGGAAGAGGCAGAGTCAGAAGAGTGTATAAGTCCACCCTGCAGCCTTGAACCTGCTGCTTTCCACAGAGGAAGCAGAGAGGGCTGCAAGTGGAGAGACTGGAGCGCAGTGGAGTGTGGTTCCTGCAGCTGAGCTACAGTGAGCACATACACTGGGCACAGGACAGTTTGGTAAGCAGGCCGGAGCCTTCAGCTCTATCTTTGAACCCTCACCATCTCTTTTCTCACCAGAGCTGATAGGTAACAAGACATTCAGGAACATACCCTTTGAGTGAGGGGCCTCAGTTTGGAAGCTAAGGAGCTTTGGTGGGAGGTAGGCAGAACAGACTTGTGGATGGTCTTAGCCAATTATGAAAGTTGAATTAGACCTAAAGTTAATGATCTTGATATTGGTTTTAGCAAAAACACATACAGTCGTTTTGGATTGTCTTGTATTTCCTCTCCCTAAAATGGTTGTAAATAGATAGTTTTCAGGTAATGGAATGTCTCTGCCGTGTGCATGAGGTTGTTCTATCCCACACTCATCTTGCTTTCTAGTTCATGGTCAATATTTAATCCCTTACATCAGGGGGCCTCTGGCCTGTGGAGAAGGGTTCTCTCCACATGCTGCTTCTGCTATAGCTGGCTGCGGAAATCTGAGCCTGAAGAATCTTGTTCATGGTGATTTTCTTTATTGTCAAGCAGGAGTGTTAAGGATCTTCTCTCCATCTGGGAGGAACATGAGCTGTGTCAGGATGTGGTGACAGTTGTCATTTAGGCAGGCTTCCCTTTGTAATGCTTGCTGTGTCACGGCCTTCTCGTGAGATTAAGTCTGAGAACTGATTTGCTATGGGTGAGACAGACAGGGGAGGCTCCAGGGTGACAATGGGATTTGCTGCCTCCTTAACCAATGGTGAGGTCCATTGTGCTGCCATGGGAGGTCTTGTAGGTAGGTTTGTGCAGAACAAAGGGTAGAACTATGAGACTGAAGTAGTTAAATACCCAATAATCTAGCTCAGGTGTTTAGGACTGACAGCAAGTGTATTTACCTGCTGAGCCATCTTGCTGGACTTTCTATTCATTTTTTTTTGAGATAGGGTCTTAAGTAGCCCAGGCTAGCCTCTAACTCACTATGTACCAAGGATAACCTGGAAGTACTGACCTTCTTACCTCTACTTCCTGAACACCAGAATTACAGAGATCTGCAAATGCCTGTATTTGATGAGGTGTTGGGGACTGAACCCAAAGCCTTATTCATGGTGGGAAAGCTCTCTACCAATTGACCAGTGTCTTCAGTGCACAGTTATATTGCTTTCATAAAATACAATATTTTAAGAGAAAATAGTGAATCTAAATAATTACTTGAGAACACTGAAATGTTTTATTGAAGAAATGGATTTGAACATGGACTTTAAGTGTAAGGAATTTTATATTATTGCAAGTTTATATTCTTCACGCAGATGAGTTCTAAGTCATGAAAAAGACATAAGGAAAGTAAATCTAGGCAAATAAAGAATTATTTCAACAAAATCCAATAGCTGAAGTTACTGAAATCTTTTGAAAACAAAAATTAAACAGATAAATTAGATTTATGTGATCATTAGAGAGATTTGTCATTGATTAAATACTGATGTCAAGTATCATTCATTGTTACTTATTTTTCAGTGTGTAAAACTAGGCATATACTGTTTAAATTTCCATTAATTTTGAAGGCACACACTGAAGGAAGTGTGCGCAAATGGAGAAAACATGTGATTTCATATACAATATTGCAGTCAGTTTAGACGCTACAAATATGTTCATGTTTTTATACTTGTTAATGCTGGCTAAAGGACCCGTGTATCTTTTTATATTATTTTCCCTTGCTTTACTTAAGTTTTCATTTTTCCATATTTGAGGGTTTAACTGAGAGCTAGGAGAATTTTTTCTACTTTCCTTTCTATTTCTTTTATAAACACCGTGACCAAAAGCATTTTGAAAAGAAAACAGTTTTGGGGGCTTACACATTCTGAACACAGTCCATTGTTGAAAAAAGCAAGGGCAGAGACCCTGAGGAATACAGGCAGGAACCATGGGAGAATGTTGTTTACTGGCTTGCTCTCCATAGTTCAAAGTTATGGAATAATCTTTTTGTACACTGTGAAGATGTATCTTTGCAAGGCGCCTTCTGATTGGTTTAATAAATAGCTAAACGGCCATTAATTAGTCAGGAGAGGTAGCTAGGACAGCCAGAGAGAGAACTCTGGGAGGAAGAAAGGAAGAGCCACCAGCAGATAAAAGGAAGCAGTGTGACAGTAAAGAGTAAAGGTAACTGAGCCACATAAAAGAATGTAGATACAAGATATGGGTTAATTTAAGGTACAAGAGCTACTTACAAACAAGTCTAAGCTATTGGATGAGCTTTTATTTTTTAAATATTTATTTATTATGATTTATTTATTATGTATACAGTGTTCTGCCTGTATGTCTGCTTGCAGGCCAGAAGAGGGCACCAGATCTCATCATGGGTGGTAGTGAGTCACCATATGGTTACTGGGAATTGAACTCAGGACCTCTGGAAGAACAGCCACTGCTCTTAACCGCTGAGCCATCTCTCCAGCCCCTGGATGAGTTTTTATAATTAACAATAAGTCCCCATGTCATAATTGAGGAGGTGGTGGTCTCCATGAAAAAGTCCAATTACAATTAAATAATGCTTTCTTAAATTACCCAGGACCACCTGTCCAGGGTGCCACCCACCGTGGACCGGGAAATCCCATATCAATCCTCAGTATAGAAAATGCCTCATAGGCGTGCCCCTAGTTCAGTCTGATGGAGGCAATTATTCAGATGAGGATTTCTCCTCCAGAAGGACTATAGTTTGTATCTTGTTGACAAAAAAGAAATCACAAATACACGGGAACTGGTTAGCATCAGAACATCACTGAAGCTGCAGCATCGAGAACGCAGAGCTAAGCACAAAGGCATCTTCAGTCTCTTGCAACTTACTGTCCCCTCTTTCTTTCAGGGCCCCTTTTCACCACAGCCATGGGTAAATCCTCCTCTAAGGATGAATACCATGGCGATTTGGAGTCCAGCTTCACTTCATATTTCAAGAAGTTTAAGACAGAAAGCAAAATCATTCCTCAGGAAACCATCGATTCAATTGAGTTGTACCTGACAAAAGGAAACATTCAGGGGGCAAATTCTGTAATCAGTGCTGCATTAAAAAATATTGATAACGTCCCAATAAATGTTGCTGTCACTGGAGAGTCTGGAGCAGGGAAGTCCAGTTTGATCAATGCCCTGAGGGGGGTAGGACCTGAAGACGAAGGTGCAGCTGACATTGGGGTGGTAGAGACAACTATGAGCAGAACTGCATATAAACACCCCAAAATTAAAACTTTGACTTTATGGGACCTGCCTGGTGTTGGAACTATGAATTTTCCGCCAAAAGATTATCTGGAGAAAGTGAATTTCCAAGAGTATGATTTCTTCATTATTGTTTCTGCCACACGTTTTACAAAACTTGAGCTAGACCTTGCCAAAGCAATCAAATTCATGAAAAAGAATTACTACTTTGTGAGAACCAAGGTGGACAATGATTTACAAAATGAAAAGAAATCCAAAGCACGTACCTTTGACAGGAAAAATATCCTGTTGAAGATCCGAAACTCCTATATAGACACCTTAAAGGAAAATGGCTTGGATGCACCACAGATTTTCTTGATTTCTAACAGCAATTTATCTGACTATGATTTTCCAGTCCTGATGGACACCCTGACAAAGGCTCTTCCTGCTCAAAAGCGCCACAATTTTATGCTTTCCTTGCCTAATATTACAGAAGCAACAATTGACAGAAAGAACAAGTCTATGCAACAGACTATCTGGTTAGAAGCCTTTACGACTGGACTTTTAGCTACTGTTCCCGTAGTGGGCATCCTCAGGGATGATGTGGAGAAGGTGAAGGAGAAATTAAACCACTATCGAGTCCTCTTTGGAGTGGACGATGCATCCCTGCAAGTCATTGCTAAGGATTCCCAAGTGCCTGTTGAACACTTGAAAAAAATCATTAAATCTCCTTATTTGTTGGACTCTAAGAAAAGGGAAACATTAGAAGGAAAACTTTTGAAACATTTGGAGAAATTTGCCTCAGTTAATGGTGGGCTCTTGGCTACAGGTCTCTACTTTAGGAAAACCTTTTACTTACAACTTCTTCTCCTTGACACAGTGACTGAAGATGCCAAAGTTGTCCTTAGAGAGACATACTCAAAAATTAGTTCAAACTCACATCACCCACAGCTATTGACCATGGATGAGTGTTACTCTTTCCTCATGTCCTTGACAGGATGTGTGGTCGTTTTTTTTGTTTTGTCTTATGTTAGGGTTTGGGCATGGAATGAGGTGTAATCTCCAATAATTTTTTAATATTCAGATTATTTTAATCTTATTATATAAGAATACAAATACATACTTTTTTAAACAAATGAGTTAATTATATAATAGCCTGTTTATTCAATTACTTGTAAGGCTAGGGCTCCAACCCAGGCCTTGTAGATGCTAGGCAAGCATTTTATCACTAAACTATGCACCTCAGCTTTAAGTAGATTTAAGTAAGACAATAGTCTGACTGTTCTGAAATTCTGAACTTAAAGAATTTAATTGCCATATCTGCCCATCTAAAAAAATGATAGGATGTAGATTATATATTGTCATAATTTTGACAGGTAATGTAAATGAAATAGGTTCTTCAATGTTCAACATAATTGAATGTAGCAAACCAATAATCACATATTTTTAAGTCGTTAATAGTAAGTCAGAATTAATTTGAATCCCTTAAAGACATTTGAAATTCTTTATTTAAAGCATTCATCTTATTTAACTTACAGGTGCATGTGGAGGCCAGTGACCTGCATAGTCAGTTTTATCCTTCCACCATGAGGGTTCAGAGCATCTAACTCAGCAACTCAGGCTTGTTGACCAGGACCTTTACCTGCCGTGTCATCTCACAGCACTAGCCTGAGTGAGCCTGGACAGGGCACAGTGCAGATGCTCTGGATCCTCAGAGGATGCTGAGCTGACTGTGGACTGCACAGGACCAGCAGGACTGAGGATGTTTTTCTCTCAAGTTCATACAAGGTTGGAGGGATAGAAAGCAGCCCCACAATGGGAGACAGACATTAGGTCTGCAGCCCCTTAGTAGTTCTAATTTGTATATCTCTGAGGCCAGCGATGTTGTACACTTTTTCAAATGCTAATTAGCCATTTTTTTTCTTTTTTGAGAATTCTCTGTTCAGTTCCATGGCCCATTTTTTATTGGGTTGTTTTTTTTCCAGTGTTTAATTTTTAATTCTTTATGTATTGTAGCTAATTCTCTATCAGATTTATAAGTGGCAAAGTTTTTTTCCCATTCTATGGTGTGTTTCTTCTTTGTCTGACAATTTTTTTTATTGATTTTTATTGAGCTCTACATTTTTCTCTGTTCCCCCCCCTGCCTTTCCCCTCCCCTTCAACCCTCTCCCAAGGTCCCCATGCTCTCAATTTCTGACAACTTTTTTATACAAAATGTTTTTGTTTTATGAGTTCCCAATTATTGATTATTGCCCTTATTTGCTGAGCTATAAGAGTCTGATCCAGAAAGTCCTTTCCTATCCCTCTGTCTTAAGTGGACTCCATGCTTTCCCCTATAAATTTGCAGTGTCTGGTCTTATGTTGAGGTCCTTGGTCTATTTGGGCTAGATTTTTGTGCAGGGTGAGAGACAAGAATCTAATTTTGTTGTCCTACATGTAGCTGTCCAGTTTTCTAGCACTGTTTGCTGAAGATACACTTTTCTCCAATTGATTTTTCTTTTGTGATTTTGTTGAAAATCAGATGGTTGTAGTTTATGGCCTTGTAGCTGGGTCCTCTGCTCTATAGCGTAGATCTGTGAGTCTGTTTTTGTGCCAGTGCCATGCTGTCTCTATTACTATGGCTCTGTAGGGTAACTTGAAAGCAGGCATGGCATAACATCCAACAATACGCTTTTTACTCAGGGTTTCTTTGACTGTCAGGGGTCTCTTTGCTTCCATATGAATTTTACAATGTTTTTCTATTTCTGTGAAGAAAGGCATTAGAGTTTTTATTGGGATTTCATTGACTCTGTAAGTTTCTTACAACAAAACAGCCATTTTCACAATATTGCTTCTTCTAATCCATGAGCATGGGGAATCTTTCCATCTCTCTGTGTCTCTTCAATGTGTTTCTTAGATGTTTTAGTTTCATTGTAAGGTCTTTCATGGCCTTGGTTAGCTGTATTCCAAGGCATTTCTTTTTCTTTCTTTTTCTTTTCTTTATTCTTTTTTGGTAAAGCTATTGTGAATGGGATTGCTTCCCCAATTTCTATTTCAGATTGTTTGTCATGGGTATATAGTAATGCTACTCATTTTTGTGTATTAACCTTGTATCCTGCAACTTTTCCTGCTTTGGGGATCCTTTTCCTCATACTGTGTTGCTTCATCCAGCCTTAATACAATTGTCCTTTGGATAGACTTTTCCTGAAAAAAAAAAGATACTTATTCTACACTTACTGCTGGGTATAAGGGTTTATGTGGGATGGAATGTGTTACCCCTATTTTACTCAAGAAATCTTTACAATCAGTTAATAGAATTACAAGAGCTCTTCCTGAAATTGCAATGATTCCTTATATTTATTAGATCCCACTATAGTTTTTGCCACTATGACCTTTTTTTTAACCCATCCTAGGACTTGTTGGATTACATCAAGAGATTTCTATAAACCGTCTTTGCAAGTACTCCTGATATTACCCCCTAAGAGGGCCCTAAGAAATGGACTCAGAGTTGCTCTCTTTACTGGACCTGGGAGGCAGTCTCTGGCCAGCTCTCGGGTGCACTACAATAAAGATCAAGCTTGCTTCAAATTTGGCTGAAAATGGTGATAGTGGTCTTATTCTCACCCAGTGGGATTAACAGAGGGGGACATTGCTTGGTCTGCCCCAAAAGGGGGAAATTTTTGTAATGAAGATAGACACACGCATACACACACAAAAAAAAATAAATGCAAAGAAAATATATTAAAAACTGTAAAGAAATGCATCAACCCATAAAAGAAAACACATCAAAATAATATCCAATTTCTAACCAGCAACCGTAAATGACAGGGAAATGTGGGGTGGTGAATCTCAAGCCCTAAATGTAAATCAATCCAGTTAATATCATTATATCCACAAAGATATCTAAAAAATTGACAGAAAAATAAGAACATTTTAAGACAAGCACAAATTCTGACAGTTATGACTACTATTCTAGTGTTCCCGAACATACCTAAGTGAATACGATATGCAGAGGAAGAAAACGACAGTCTCAGTTGTGACATCACAGGAAAGAAAACAACAGGGGAGAATCAGAATAATGATTATTCAGAAAAGAATAATGAACAGGGGAGAAATCAGAAAGACTACGTCTTGTCCAGCATAGGGAACCAGCAAACAATGGGGTGTGGGAGAGGACATTTAATCAACCAGAAGAATAACCAAGATTACAGAATTTAGCAAACCTCTCTCAATGGTTGTCTTAAATGTAAATTACATTTAAAGGTAAAAGAATGAAGAATATCTGACTTTGATTAAAACCAAAATTCAACTATCTTCCAGTATCCAAGTAACTTACTTCGGTAACAAAGACACCTGCAGGCTGAGGGTTACATACACATCTATGTTTACTGATGCATCATTAATATCCAAGACATACTAGATTCTGTAAACTTGCATGTTTTAAATGTTCCATAAAACTTTAAACTTTTAAGGGTCCTTGTTCTCTCAAGTAATATGAGATATGAATATTCACACCACCTCATCCACTGAGCACAACCAAAAGCCCTGAATAGAATGCAGAGCACACCTGACTGAGGCTCTGAAAGAAGGGAACAGTGGGGTGTCCAGCCCTAAGTAGAACATCTCTACCATATCCCCTGGTCTTAGTTAGGGTTTCTCTTGCTGTGAACAGATAACCATGACCATGGCAACTCTTGTAAAGGAAAACATTTAATTGGAGTGGCTTATAGTTTCAGAGGTTTAGTCCATTATCATCATGGTGGGACATAGAGGTGTGCAGGCAGACATGGAGCTGGAGGAGGAGTTGAGAGTTCTACATCTTGATCTACAGACAACAAGAAGCGGTCTGTGTCGCTGGGTGTAGCTTGAGCATAGGAGATCTCAACGCTTGCACCTCAGTCCAGTAACACACTTCCTCCAACAAGGCCACAGCTCCTGATAGTGCCACTCCCTATGAGCTTATGGGGACCAATTACATTCAAACCCCCATACACTTCTATTCACATGGCTCAGGGAGCACCAGAGAAGAGGCAGAAAAAATGTAAGAGCAAGAGATAAGGAAAGCTATAAAATAGTATCTTCTGAATATAACAAGGAGGTTGTACTCATGAACTCACAGCAGTTGTGGTTGTTGGTACAAATCCACACAAAATCAAGTCATCAACACTCCACCATGGAGCGGGAATGGGGTCATGGAGCCCCACCCACAGATGAGGGGCCATAGGCAGTTGATGATGCTGAGGGAGAGAGAGTCAGTTTTTTTTTCAGTGGCATGGACCATGGTGATTGCTCATGTTCCAACAAATGATATCTTAACCCGTGGGCATATGGGGAGCACTAGTATGATGTAGTGGGCTATTCGTCTTACCAACATGACTGCCCAGAGGTGAGCTGGAGGGGATGACTAATGAAGATGCCAAACTTGGAAGTGAAAAGCCTTAAGAACCTAATCCTACACAAGAATTGTAGGCCACTGAGGAAAGCTGAGATCAGGAGATGTGGTCTTCTCGTTGTCCAGTGAAAATGGTCAGCCAGCCCTGAAAACACACATACATGTAACACATACAGATTCAACAGGTTATGTTTAGGAATCTACCTGTATATATGTACATATATGTGTGGAAAAACAATAAAAGAAATGGCCATGACTTTGAGGGAGGGTGGGGAGTGGCATATGGGAGGGAATGGAGGGAGGAAAGGAAAGGAAAGGGAGAAATGTAGTAATTACATTATAACCCCCACCCCCCAAAATAGAAAGACCTGTCCCCAGATTGTCATACACATACAAAGATGCATACTTTTAAAATAATAAAGTAAATCTTCTTTTAAAGGTCTACAGAGATGGCCCGACAGTTAAGAGCACATTCTTCTCTCATGGAAGGCCTGATATCGCTGCCTGCAGAGCAGTCCCCAGCAGCACAGGGCTCAAAGGGAAGCCACAGAGTCAGCACGTTCTAAGACTTTTATCTGACGGGGCTAGGGAAAAAGATTCTCTCTTGATGGATTCCTTCTTTATTCTCTGTTCTTCTGTATTCTTTCTACTGTATAGTTTTTTTTTACAGCTTATATACCCCAACCATTTTTTTTTCAAGCACTATAGAAATTACACCATGGTTGCATTCTGTTTTTCAAGTGAATGATTACAATGAATACAAAAGAAACAGTTAAAAACAGCATGTTTTCCATATCCCTTACATAGTTCAACATTTTACATATTGCAGGTGGATAACAAATCATCCCAAGAACCCACAAACATTCTTACCCAAGCAACTAGTTATAGATTAACCATGTAGACGAGCAAGATATTCTTCTCAGTCAGGTCTTTTCCTGAAAGGATGTGCAGTTACACACAAAGGACCAATTACTTTATTGCTTTTCTTGAAAGTTACTCTCATAAGGAATCGCAAGCCTAAACTTTCATATATGAAAAGGAATGAGTCAGCTCTATTTTTATTCTTTAGGGTACATACCCACTCATCAAGAGTTTTTGTTTTATATCAGGAGATTGTGGACAGAAAGGGGTATAAGGAATTAATCATCACTTTTGGTCATCAACCAATCCTAGCCAGAAAGATTTGTCAGCTAATAATCGGACCGCTTTGTTCTTGTTCCCTGAAAGAGTTCCTCACTCAACTCTGTGCCTTCCTAAAACTTTAGTTGTCTTCCTGGGCTTTTCACCTCAAAGCTATTTAATAGAAACTTCTTAGTCTAACTTTAAGTTATTTTCAAAGCCTTGTTTCAGCTGTGCACCCAGAAACCTGAGAACATATCTCCCAACATTAAGATTAAAAGAATTTAAACTAGTCGGGCTACTGGAACTCAATTGATTTTCTTAATCATTAACCTAAATCACAGTCTATATGGCTCCTCAATAGAAACTCATGTGTTCCTAGCTGTGCGGCACTTCCTTGTTTTATTTTTAATCATCAAAACTCTATTTAAACTGACATTATTATCAATTAGACAGTACGGCTTAGGAAGAAATCATCTTCATAATAACCCATAGGTAAAATACCCGGAAGAACAGGATGTTTCCATGAGATAAACACACTACATTATAGCCAGTGCAGATCTCCCCACACCCATCCACACCATATCAGATACCAGAGAAAGACAGCACCACAAATATGTAAGGGCACAGCAGAAGCAAAAGACATTCTGGGGTCTGGGGTCTCAGGGCCTATCCTATCAGAGATTTACTAATCAGGGAGTTACCTCTTAGTATGCTGACACTTTGAACTTCAATTGTCACCTGCTGCTCCACTGATAAGGCCAGCAGCAGCCTGAGTTCAGGACTCAACACCCACACTGGGAAACTACCCAAAGCCTCAGAACTTCAGAGGTTTCCAAAGTCTTTGACCTTACCAGGCATCTACAATTACTTGTGTGTGTGCACATGAGCGCACGTGCACACACGCGCACACACACACACACACACTCACACACACAGATATGTACAGAAGCACACACACACACACACATAGATATGTACAGAAGCACACACACACACACACAGTGCATAAGGCACTTGCCATGCAGATATGAGAACCAGAGCTCAATCTGCAGAATGCACATGAATATTGAGTGAATGTGGCAGCCACCTCATAATTCTAGACTCAAAAACCAGAGACAGTGGAACCATGGAGCAAGCTCGCTAGCTAGATTGTATAGACATCCAAGTAGTGGGTAGGACTGAGAGACCTTCCTTGACGAAAAAGGTAGAAATTAATTGTGGAAGTAAACCAACATAAGTCTGACATGCCAACACACATGGGAACATGCATACCACACATACAGACACACTTTAAATATAAAGGGAGTCTGTAAAGGTAAATAAAAAACATGCCTTAAAAAGTACAGAACATTAAGAGTCATGATTCTTTTCTCAACACTATTATTTCAGAGCAGCTGAGCTGCGCATCCTGCAGGGGGCTCCATGGCTGCAGCTATTGCCCTGCTGAGGTAGGCTTTTCAGTGATGCAGCTGCCATTGAGTGATCAATGCTCCTGTAAGTTACACTCACCCTAATAAACCCACTCATTCATGTAGCTGGACCCGGAAGGTTTGTTTTCCTTGGTCTACCATAGGTGCCTATCTGGGGTCATTTATTTGTGTCTCCCGAGGCAGATTGTACAACACGATTGTTGTGTTGAAAAGGATGTACACCCCACTATAGAAATGCTACTTGGATGTCTATACAATCTAGCTAGCGAGCTTGCTCCATGGTTCCACTGTCTCTGGTTTTTGAGTCTAGAATTATGAGGTGGCTGCCACATTCACTCAATATTCATGTGCATTCTGCAGATTGAGCTTTGGAAGAGTCAAAGGTGAATTAAAGAGGTGTGGTTGTCTTGTCTTCACAATGGGTGCTGACATTTGGAAGTGAGGCTATCCATGCAATCAGCCCCCTCAATCACATATCCAGATATATGTGAATACAGACTAGACACAAAAGGATAGATCTTGGTGTGTTGCTGGGCCAAAGAATCCTATCCATTTTCTATAGTGGGGTGTATATGCGTTTCAACTAGGGGTGGGTAATGTCCTAGTTTGGTAGGTGCAGTGTTAATATTCACATGCAAAATGCATGCAGGTGAAGGTCCTAAGTTTCCCAGTGCATTGGCTTGTAAATCCCAAGCCAAATGAAGTCCCAGTATGTTAAGTTATCCCCATGTACGTGCCTGCCTGAATGGGAAGACAGGGGACAATAAAAGTTCCAATAATACCCTAATAAACTCACTGGGTCATTAAACCAGACCTGGGTGGAATCACTTCTTTAGTTTGTCATCATTACACTAAATAGACATTACTTCATCTCTTCAGGAAAAGTCATACAGGGGTGGGGATGTTTGGGCATCAACAGCCATTGTCACAATACTCAGTTCAGTGTCATAGGTCCCAAGAAGTAATTTGTACATTGTTTTAGTTTGTTTCTCTATTGATGTGATTAAACACTAACAAAATCAGCTTGAGGGAGCAAAGGATTCAATTGGCTGCCAGGTTACAGTCTACCATCAAGGGAACTTAGAGTTCTGCCAAGGCAGGAACTGAAGTAGACTGTGAAGGAGCACTGCTTACTGACTTGCTCTCCAGGGCTCACTCACTCTGCTTTCTCACACATCCCAGGACCACTTTCCTAGGGATAGGTCTCACCACAGTGGGCTGGCTCCTCCTACATCATTTATCAATCAAGAAAATGTCCCAGAGACATTTCCACAAGCCAATCTAATAGACGGAATTCCTCAGTTGAGAGTCCCTCTTCCAATTGAGCCAGTGTGGCTCAAGCCTCTAACCCAGTAGATTAGGGAGGGTGATTCCTCCTCCCCAGGTATGTCTAGGTTTGAATCAAGTCGATAAAACCTAACCAATTTATCGAGCAAAGGTAAAATCCCTCACATTGATGTCTTAACTAAGGACAAAGAAACATTTCTTCTTGTGCAGTTTCCTCTAAGAGTCCATATAAGATCAGCATATGTGTAATATATGAAGCCTGGAAGTGATGAAATGTCTAGTCAGCGTGTGGTGTTGCCTTGTGTTTGTGACACCAGTGTAGCCTCCTGGGCAAAGACTCCATCACATTCACCAGATTATTCAAGTTCCCTTTCTGTCTACCAAGTTGACTCCTTTCTATTCTCAACCATTCTTCTAGTATTGAAAAACTGGGAACGATTTGTTGTTGATGATGATGTTTGGTTGATTGGATAGTTTTTGTTTGTTGGTTGGTTTTCTTGTAGTAAAGAAAATAGTACATTTCAGGCAGAAAAGGAAAACAAAATTTTTATAAGTCTACAAGTGAGGTAAATAAAATGTTACATGCAATATATTGAACTTTTGAAGATTTGGCACAAATCAGTGATGACGGTTTCCCCTCAGCAGCTTTTGTAAGGGGTCCAGGTATGATGTCATCCACAGGAAACCATAGCAACACTTAATTCTAGGGCAGATGTGTTTAGAGCTGCAGTGGAGTGATGTTCCTGAGCTAAGGGTCTGTGGCAACTGGGACTTAAGGTTCGTATTCATTCTTAAAGTTCAGAAGAGTACACACACGTACACACAGACAAGCCCACAGGTTGGTGGACTCAGACAATATTGCTAGTAGTTCATTTCCAGGAGAAAGTATGTGGCAATCACTTTGCCCCTATGGAACAGAGCACAGCACTGACATGGCTCTAACAGGAAAGGGATGCTCCAGAACAGGATTATGTTACAACATGAATCATAGTTGCCAAGAAGATAGCATTTCAGACCCCAGTGATGAGGCTTGCTGTAGTAGTGACTCTGAACCCTGGGATAAAAGGACATGGTAGTGACTAGGCTCTGTAAAGCCAGATGATAAGGTAAAATAACATAAGCTAGAAATATCAGGGCATCAGTGGACCTTGGGTATTGGTTTCATTGGGTGGTATTCTATTTAGATGCCAACAGTTCTGCAGAAGAGGAATCAAGTGCTCTTCCCACAGGACTGGTCTTTGAACAAATCATCACTCAGATAACCTAGGCAAGAGGATGCTGATGAAGGGAAGTCTCATGCTATAATGTTAATTAAGCCTCACCAACAGAACACAAGAGAGGGAAGAAAGAATCTCAGGCATTGAAGAGATGATAAAAGAAATGGATAACTTGGTCAAAGACAATATTTAATATAAAAAAGAAAAAATTCTGACAAAAATTTTCAGGAAATCTGGGACACTATGAAAAGACCAAATCTAAGGATGATAGGAATAAAGGAAGGAGAAGAAACCCATGTCAATGGCACAGAAAATATTTTCAACAAAACCATAGAAAATTCCCCTAGCCTAAAGAAGGGGATGTCTATCAAGATACAGGAAACATATAGAACTCCAGGTCGACTGGAGCAGAAAAGAAAGTGCCCTTGGTGGATAATAACCAAATACTGCATGTACACAATAAAGAAAGAATACTAAATGCTGCAAGGAAAAATAACCAAATAACCAAATGTGTTAGAATAACACTAGACTGCTCAATGGAGACCTTAGAAGACAGAAGGACCTGCATAGATGTTGTTCAGACTCTAAGCCAGCCCATACTAATATACCCAGCCAAACTTTCAATCACAATAGATGGAGGTAATCTATGGAAATCCTTGCTCCACACTCTCCTATCACAGCAATGCTTAATGGGATATTATCAATATTTTCTTAATGCATCACTCATTACAGATTTCACCCCCCAAATGTTTCCTTTTGTCAGATAATACTCAATTGACCTGATGGTTTCCTGGGAAATGATTTTGTTCTCTGACTTAAACTTCTTTGAATATGCAAACATCTGGTTTGCTTTCCTAAAATTATTTTGCTTGCTCCCCTAGATTGCACCCTTAATGTATTTACAGATGGATCCTCAATGGCACAGCTACTGTAGTCACAGCCCAGAATTCTATTAGAATGAAAGTACCCTACAAGTCTGCACAAATGGTAGAATTGGCTGCCATTCTTTTAGCTTTAGTTACTTTTCCAGCGGAACCTATTAATCTTTTTACTGATAGCATATATGTTGCTTAGGTTCTTCCCCACCTTGGAAACGGCAGGAAATATAGCCACTACCTCTTAAGTTCATGAATTGCTGACTAACATTCAATTACTTCTATGGAAAAGAGCTCACAAAGTTTATATTGGCCACCTTCGGGCACTTTTGGCTTATCTGGCCCTCTCGGTGAAAACAATACACAGGCTGACCAGGTGACCTGTGTTCTCTTAATCTCTCTGCCTCAGGATTCCTTGGCCTCTGCCCAGTGAGATCATTATAAATTCCATCTTAATGTCACTTCTTTGAGGCTCATGTATAAGATTTCTAAGGAACAAGCTCTTAAGATTGTCAAGGCATGTCCCTCATGTGCAGAACTTGCTCCTGTTCCTCATCTAGAAGTTAATCCTCGGGGTCTTTTGCCCAATCATAATTGGCAAATGAACGTTACCCATGTGGTATCTTTTGGCAAATTGGGATTTGTACATGTTTCTCTGGATACTTATTCAGGCATGCTCTTTGTCTCCGCCCACTCGGGGGAAATGGAAAAGGATGTGAAAAGCCATTGCCTCCAAGCTTTTGCCTACATGGGGGTCCCAAAATTGATTAAAACAGATAATGGACCAGCTTATGCCAGTAGAGGCTTTCAATTATTCTGTGATAGTTATGACATCCTTTATAAGACAGGAGTCCCTTACAATCCCCAGGGACTGGCCATAGTTGAACAGGCTCACCAAACTCTCAAAGACTATATTCATAAAACAAAAAAGGGGAGTATAGTACTCCCTGGGATATCCTTTCTAATATTCTCTATATATTAAATTTTCTAATGTTTGAATCGCATACTCAAATATCAGCTGCTCAGAGGCACTGGCAGCCCCATGGCTCTACTCATCCAATGGTGCAGTGAAAGGATGTGTTGACTAGAGCATGGAAGGGGCCTGATCCTGTCCTCATTTGGGGGTGTGGGAGTGTATGTGTGTTTCTGCAGGATGCCAAAAGCCCCATTTGGATTCCTGAATGACTTGTGTGTCCTATGGATGGTTCTCCTAACCATCAGCCATGGCCAACAGGTATGATGGGTCTCAGTCAGGAATCTGCTGTTGCTGATGCTGGTGGGCCTGGATAGTCCCGTATGGCTGTACTTCCTTTCCACTGATTGGGCTATGGGACAGCCAGCCATTCCCATTAATTGGGGACACAATGAAGTTATTGGTATGTGGAACCTATCTAGCAATCTGTGTTTCTGAAAACAAGTAATTTATTTCTGCTGAATTTTCCTTCTCCTTGTGTTATTGTTAGCAATGCCTCTATAGCTGATTTTGCCCTTAATTCCACCAATACTTCCGCTATTGGTCTTTGTAATGTATGGATGCTGTTATATGATATTCACAAGGCCTCCTCTTGTGTGGCTCCAGCCACTAAATGTTGGCCCAGCCCTATGATTTATACATTTGTAGTACCCCCATTATGGCCAGAACGCATTGCTAATACTCCCTATATTTTGAATAATTCATTATGGTGGTGGGGATCGCAACCACCTTTCAAGAATGCTAGCAAGGATTCTCAGGAGTTTCATTTCCAGAATCCAGCCCAATATGGTATAGTGCCTACCTTCACAAGTCCTTCTGTGGACCTCATGCCTGTCTAAATTTTGGATCCTTGGCTGTGCATGCAGTATTCTACCTTGTTTAATGGCACAGCAATATGGAATACCACACATATCTTTGAAGATACCTTGCAGTTAAACCAGAGCCAAAACAAGATTTTTCATGCAGCTGTCTGTATGTCAGGGCCATGTTTCTTCTAATCGTACCTTGAATGGTTCTGCCCTTAACTGCTCTTAAGTTTCATGTCATTTAAGCAGCTGTTGGGTGAATGAGATTACGGCTGCTGTGGTCCAGGTTCCAGGCTTGGTGCCTATCCCAGTGAACCAGCTGGTGCTGAGCTGTCTCTGCTGAGACTTCGGGATCACCGTGGCTGTAGTGGCTGCTATTGTTATTGCTGCAGCCACGACAGCTGGAATTGCCATCAGCCAGACAGTGGCTGTGGATAGCACTGTTGATCCCCTAGCCAGACAGGTTACCACAGCCTTAGAGACCCAAAATTCCCTTAATGAGCATGTTTGCCAGGGCATTTTCCAACTTAACCTACAAACCAACCTTTTACAAGAGCATTTAAATTTCTTATGGGATTTGCATATGGTTAGTTTCTCCCCTTCCTTCCATCATATTTGTGTGATGCCCAGGCTTAGTCAAGAACCTAAGTGCTAATGTCAGCCTCATGTTCCTCACACTTTCATTGATTCTTTTTTTTATAGTTCTTTTTTTTAAAGATTTATTTATTTATTATGCATACAATGTGCTGTTGGCATATATGCCCACATGCCAGAAAGAGGGCACCAGATCTCATTACAGATGGTTGTGAGCCACCACGTGGTTGCTGGGAATTGAACTCAGGACCTCTGGAATAGCAGTCAGTGCTCTTAACCTCTGAGCCATCTCTCCAGTCCCACTTACATAGATTCTTAACTAAGGGCATTCTTTACAGCCTAGGCTTGCTGAAAAGCTGGTCTGGGCCTGTCACCCCAGGAACTCTTGTAGCTGGAGGGTTTCTATTGCTCTGCCTCTACTATAGGCTTCAGCAGCAGCAGCAGTCATGTAATATGGATACTAAGCAACTAATGCTTGCCCAAGTGAGTGGGCTTCCTCTGTGCGCAGTATGGGTCAACATGCTATGGGAAGGTCAGTGAGCCAGACACAGGTAAGACAGGAGCCTGTCACAATTGACCCAAGACAGAGACCTTGTGTGCTGAAGCAAGTGTTCTTGATGACAGGTAAAATGTGAATTTGTGCTTCTGCAACCCAAGACAGGCCTGGTCTTATAATATAGAAAAGGGTGAGCTGTTGGGGACTGCAGACCCTCAGACCCTGGACTTTCTATGACCTTTTGCCTGCCGGAGTAAACAGTTTGTTTTCCTGTGCTTGCAGTTGTTCTGAGCACGAGACCCTCATGAGTTCCTGATGGCAGGGGAGTAGCTTCTGGTGGGCTTGCAGCTGAAAAATCCTGAGAGCTAGGACATGGCCATTAGTCAAGGAGAGCCCTATATAAGCTGCCCTGGAACACAATAAAATTGGCATTCTTGTTTCAAGAGCTACCCATGTCTCTGTGTGTTCTTTAATCTACAGATCCTTGCCTGATAGTGGTTTCAGGTGGTACAGGCACCACATATAAAAATTTAGTTTCTCTTTTCTCCTGAAATGTGTTATCCATGTTCCTTGTTACAAGCAAATGCAAATAATACCAAATGAAGGGCAAAGTCTGTCTAGTTGCAGATTCCTCCCCAGTTGTACTGAGGCATTTATTACTAGAATAATGATTGACAATTTGAAGAGAAGAATGTGGCAGATATATGGGAACCTGTATTAATTTAGCTGATATGATGGTGGCTTTGGCCAGGAAGACTTTGCCATGAACAATCATTCCTGGTAAGAGAGAATCACCACAGTGCTGGGATTAGAGGGATGAACCATATTGTCTCACTTGGATGAGGGATTCTCAATTGAGGAGTTTCTTTAATCAGATTGGTTTGTGGGGATATCTCTGGATCATTTTCATGACTGAGAAATAATGTAGGAGGACCCAGCCCACTGGTGAGAGTGCCATCCCTAGGAATGTGGTCCTGGGATGTGTGAGAAAATGGGGTGAACAAGCCATGGAGAACAAGTCAGTAAGCAGTGTTCCCTCACAGTCTCTACTTCCGTTTCTTGGCTTCTTTTTATGATGGGCTGTAACCTGCCAGCCAACTGAATACTTTCCTCCCTCAGTTTAATTTAGTTAGTGTTTCTGCTGTATTTGCCAGCATGAACTTGGGAGAGTGGGGCCTAAAAATGAGGTGGTCTAAGGTCTCATGCAATAACCAACTTTATTCAGGGAATCAGACAATTTATATTCTGAGGGCATTTTGTATGTCAAGAAAGATTATGTGAGCAAAGCTCACTTGAGTTCAAGTTATGATCAATCACAAAGGCAAGGTCACCTGGGTTTAGGCAGTATATAGTCAGGAGGACAACTTCTGTTTGGAAACATCATCCTGAATACTAATGGTAAGATGATGGGTAATCTACAGTAAAACCCACTCCTGTATATTCCACCTCAGAGGGGCACGACAGCACATTCCATGAAAAACCCATGCTATGGAGGAACAGAAGTTACAAGACCTTTGTATGTAAATATGGTGTAGGAGGTCCTTCTGTATTTCTGTTGCTTTCATTGGTTAAATAAAGAGACTGCCTTGGCCTTTTAATAGGGCAGCCCTTATGTGGGCTGAGTAGACAGAACAGAATGCTGGGAGGAAGGAAATTGTGGCAGACACCATGCTTCTCTGGCCCAAGATGGATGCTGGTTAGACTCATGACGGTAAGCCACAGTCAAGTGGTGATACACATTAATGGAAATGGGTTAAATTAATATGTGAGAGTTAGCCAATAAGGGGCTGGAGATAATGGACCAGGCAGTATTTAAATGAATACAGTTTCTGTGTAATTATTTTAGGGTTTAAGCTAGTTGGGCACCGGGATTGCAGTCAGCCCGCCTGTGCCTCATTACTACATAAATTTTATGATGGCTTTAGCCAGGTGGTTTTGTCTTTCTGTCTTTGTCCTGGAGTTTCTCACAAGCTCTCAGGAAGCTATGCACACAGCTTCCTTCATTGACTGTGTACCAACAGCTGGTGTTTAACCCCATCAACAGAGATACAAACTAAGACAATGTACTGACTACTTGTTTACCTTGAGGAGAGCTTCATGAAACTTTTATGTCTCCATACTTTCTAAGTCTTGAGCTTTTATTTCCTTCCTGAATATTATTTTATATTTAAAATGTGTCCCTGTGTGGGGTATACATGTTTACATGTGTGTGGACATTTCAGGTTATGTTGGGTCTCCTGCTCAGTTACTTTCTACCTTTTTCACCAAGGCAGGTTCTCTCAATTGAATCCCGAGCTTGTAGATCTACACGGTCCAGCAAGCCAACCTGCCCCATGGTTGCACTGTTTCTGCCTTCTGAGTGTGGAAGTACAAGGTGGCTGCCACACTCACTGAACATTCATATGGGTTCTGGCAATTGAGCTCTGGTCCTCACACATGCATGGCAAGTGCCTCCATTAGAATGTTTGATTAGCTGATTAGAAGGAATTAGCTGCAAAGAACTTATATCTTTTGTGTGTGCTTGTGCATTTTGGGCATTGTATGTGTCCATTCATGGATGTGTGCATATGTGTGCTTATGTATTCAAGTGTGCAGGGGAATGTACCAGACTTTCTTTCTTTTGGGCCACTAGCTCCCAATCTATGAAACAGAGTTATTAGCTTTGAATGCTGATCCTAACTTTGGCATTTTTGATTATCCTACAACTTCTTTTTTGTTCTTTTTTTCTCAGTTTTCTTAGGCCCTACATAAAAATACTGGCCCCATGTTGGAATGACAAAATGTACCAAGCTTTTTACACACTTAAAGTAATATTCTGCAGCCTAAACAAATGTAACACATCTTTGCCCAGTTAAAATAATATTCCACAACAGGTGGAGTTGAAAGACAGAGGGACAGGTAGAGAGGTAAAGAGAGACTGGGGTTGTGAAGCGTGGTCCATATGTTTAGGTTTCTCCATGGTGATAGTGGTTTGGCTAGAGTAAAGAAAATATGTCAGAAGGGGGAATTCATCTAATGACTTCTCGATAGTAATCATTTGTTCTTGTCATAGTCAGTGGCTGTGGTGAGTTGAGTTTAAACTGCTTTCTTAAATTTGTCTCTCTAAGGAGAACTTTGGCATCTTCAGTCACTGTGTCAAGGAACAGAAATTGCAAGTAAAAGGTTTTCCTAAAGTAGAGACATGAAGCCAGGAGCCCACCATTACCTAAGGCAAGTTTCTCCAAATATTTCAAAAGCATTTCTCCTAATGTTTCTTCTTTCTTAGTTTCTAACAAATAAGGAGATTTAATGATTTTTTTCAGTTGTTCAACAGGTACTTGGGAATCCTTAGCCATGACTTCCAGGGATTCATCATCCACTCCAAAGAGGACTCGGTAGTGGTTTAACTTCTCCTTCAACTCCTCCACATCATCCCTGAGGATGCCCACTACAGGAACAGTAGCTAAAAATCCAGCCTTGCAGGCTTCCAACCAGACAGTCTGCTGCATAGAGTTGTGCTTTCTGTCAATGGCTGGTTCTGTAATATTAGGCAAGGATAGAATAAAACTGTGGCGCTTTTGAGCAGGAAGATCCTTTATCATGGTGTCCATCAGGACTGGAAAATCATAGTCAGATAAATGTCTGTTAGAAATCAAGAAAATCTGTGATACATTCATGTTATTATCACTGAAAGCATTCACATATATGCTTCTGATCTGCTGCAGGGTGTTTTCTCTGTCAAAGGTGCGTGGTTTGCATTTCTTCTCATTGTCTAAATCCAGATCCACCTTGGTTCTCACAAAGTAATAATTCTTTTTCATAAATCTGATTGCTTTGGCAAGGTCTAGTTCAAGTTTTGTAAAATGTGTGGCACAAAGAATAACGAAGAAGTCATACTCTTGGAATTTCATTTTCTCCAGATAATCTTTTGGTAGAAAGTTAAGAGTTCCAATGCCAGGCAGGTCCCATAAAGTCAAAGTTTGAATTTTTGGGTGTTTGTATGGAGTTCTCCTCATAGTTGTCGCTACCACCCCAACTTCAGCTGCACCTTTGTCTTCAGGTCCAACCCCCATCAGGGCATTGATGAAGCTGGACTTCCCTGCTCCAAACTCTCCAATGACAGCAATGTTTATTGGGGCATTATCAATATTTTTTAATGTATCCATGATTACAGAGTTTGCCCCCTGAATATTTCCTTTTGTCAGGTGTAACTCAATTGAATCAATGGTTTCCTGAGTAATGATTTTGCTTTCTTTCTTGGTCTTCTTAAAATATGCAGTAAAGCTGGACTCCAAATCTCCACAGTCTTCATTCTTAGATGTATCAGAGAATAGCTGATCCATGACTGTTGATAAAAGGGCCCTGAAAGAAAGAAGGGAGAGTAAGTTTCAAGATATTCAAGATGCCTTTATGCTTAACATTGAGTTCTGTATGTTGCAATCTTGGATGTGTTCTGATGTTGACCATATATATATTATGCTGATTCTTTTCTTTTTTCCCCACAGGCCAAGGCAGATTCTTTATTCCTTAACCAATAAAAGCAACGCATATACAGAAGAACTTCCCACACCATTTCCCCTTTTCTGTTTAAATAAAAAGGAAGATTTTAACTTTAACATAGTAAAATTACATATAACAAGACAGGTATCAAGCAAGAATTACAGTTACAATATTTATATCTACTTTATCATTTATCATATTCTTCAACTCCATCAAAGACTCAGAAGGAGATAATATTACCTAAGTAAACAGGAAGTGCATTGTAAGCAACTTCCAAAACTATCAAAATGACAGAGACATCTCGCTTCATGGACAGTTACTCAAAGTTCTTCTGTATTGTTGGGGCATCCATCTTCAGCCTACAAGCCCATAATATCCAGCAGACTTTTCAACGAAGCAGGAAATTTCAAAGACAGTTTCACCTATATTGGCAGTTTGTCAGTCACTTTCTTCTGTGCCTTGCAGAATGTCTGGCAGACTCTTTCATGAAGCAGGAACCCCGAGGGACCCTCTCACCTTTAGGCATGTTCATTTGCTGATTATTTTCAATCAACAAGATATAAGCTGCAGTCCTTTTGGAGGAGAAAAATCTCATTTGAGGAAGTGCCTCCATCAGATTGGCCCAGGAGCATCCTTATGTGGAATTTTCTTGATTGAATATTGATGTGGGAGCTTCCAGCCCACTCTTGGTGGTACCACCCCTGGGCTGGGTAATTTAAGAAAGCATTATCAAATTATGGGGAGCAAGACAGTAAACAATATTCTCCTTGAAGCATGATTAATTAAAAACTCAGAGGGAGAAATTGGGGTTCAACCTTGTAACATGAGGAACAGGCTGCTTGTTGGGGTTTCTGTCCTGCCTGGTTCCCACAGCTATTATGCCCCAAAGAAGATCACACAGAGAGTCTACATTAGATACAAACTGATTGGCCCATTATCCCAGGCTTCGTATTAGCTCTTATAACTTATATTAGCCCATTATTCTAGTATATGTTAGCCACATGGCTCAGTAACTTTTTCAGTGGGGCAGGTCACATCCTGCTTCTTTGGTGTCTGGACAGGACTATGGAGGAATGGGCTTCCTCCTTCCCAGAATTCTCATGTTCTCTTTGCCCCATCTCTTCTTCCTGTCTGGTTGTCCCGCCTTTACTTCCTGCCTGGCTACTGGCCAATCAGCGTTTATTTAAAACATAATTGACAGAATACAGAATTGTCCTACACCACAACCTGAAGGCCAGAAGAACAAACCAGCCATCCATTTGGCTTTTATGTCTACATCAGTCTGAAATGGCGATCCTGCTCCCAGGAATCTCAAAATGAGACTATGTCTGAGAGCTGTCTCTTCCTGTTTTATAATCCTCTCTAGGGCTGGGATTAAAGGCACACACCACTGGGATTAAAGACGTACATTGCCTGGTTTCTATGGCATCTAGTGTGGCTACAGGGATTTAAGGTGTGTGTTACCTCTGTCTGGTCTGTAAGGCTGATCATTCAGGCTGTTTTACTCTCTGATCTTCAGGGAAGCTTTATTTATTAAAAAACAAATGAAATGCCATGTCATCTCCTATTGATCCTGCCTCTACTCCTGCAGCGTTTCTGCCCAGACTTCCCCAGTGATTAACTGTGAGCAGAGTGTGTAAGCCTGAAAAACCCTTTTCTTTTAGAAACTCTTTTGGTCATAGTGTTTATATTATAATTAGAAAGGAAACTAAAACAAATTTCTACTAACTCTCAATTAAACCCTTCATTATAGAAAAAATACTTAAATAAATAAAAATAATATAAAATGTACATGTATCCTTTCGCCAGCATCATCAAGTAATCAAGTATAAAGTCATGAGTAACTGTGTCGCATCTAACTAGAAATGGAATATTTTGTATGAAATCTGAGATGTCTTTTCCATCTGTGCACACTTCCCTCAGTGTGTGCTTTCAAATGAATAGAAATTTAACATACATCTAATTTTGCACACTGAAAAATAAATAACAATGAATGGCAATTGACATCAGTGTTTATCAATAGCAAATCTCTTTAATGATCACACAAATCAGGTTTTGTCTGTGTTATTTTATTTTCAAAATATTTCAGCAAGTTCAGCTATTGTGTTTTGCTGAACTAATTCTAATTTTGCCTAGATTTACTTTCCTTCTATCATTTTCCTGACATAGAACTCATCTCCATGAAGAGTATAAACTTAAAATAATACAAAACTTCTTATACCTTAAACTCTGTGTTAAAATGAATTTATTTGATACAATATTTTTGTGTCCTCAAGCCATCATTTAGATTCACTATTTTCTTTTAAATCTTTTATTTTATGAAAGCAATCTAACTGAGCACTGGAGATGTAGTTTAATTGGTCGAAAGTTTTCCCAGCATGAATAAGGCCTTAGGTTCAATCCCCAGCACCTCATCAAATGTAGGTGCTGTGGATCCCTGTAATTCTGGAACTTGGGGAGTAGAGAAAGAGGGTCATCTTTGGTAGTGAGTTGGAGGCTAACCTGGGCTCAAGTCCATTAAGAATGCTCAGCAGGTAAATACACTTACTGCCAGGTCTAAGAACCCAAGTTTAATTGTTGGGTATTTAACTATCTCAGATCTCATATTTTTACCCTTTATTTTCCACAATCCTGCTTACAAGGCTTTCCATGACAGCACAATGGACCTTACAGTAAGTTAAGGAAACAGTAAATCTCCATTGTCACCCCGGACAATCTTTCTGCCTCACCCATATCAAATTAGTTCACAGACTTAAGCTCTATTTCCTAATCCACTTAAAATTGATCATCCTTCCTCCTTTAATCCTCTGCAAGACCTCCTCAGTTCCAGCTTTGGTTATGTCATTGATATTGCTATATGTCCTGTGATTGTTTTTGCAATAACATGGATGATCAAACAGCCAGAGTTATCCTAGTGACACTGACATCATATCATGTCAAGTCATTCTGAGAGGCACCACAAAGATTCCTGTTTCAGTCAGGGAACATTCATTGGGTATACAGTGCACATGCTCCATACATTATACCTTTGAATACTCATTGCATTTCTGGAGCCTCTGGTGTCTTGATTCCATCTTAGGCTGTCTTCTCATCTCATCACTTTGTACCTTGTGACTGCTTTTATGTCTTTTTGTTCTCTCCCTGTAACCACATGGCTGCTAATCACCTTTCTCTAGGTTCTGCTTCAGTTAGGCAGGATTCAGGATTTATATTCACATTGGGATGTACAAATGTACCTGCCTCTATCATTTGCCATGCTTTTGTTTTGTTTCCGTTTCCCCACAGCCCTTGCTGCCACATAGTGTGTATTTGTCATTCATTTGCTGTTACCCTCCCACAGTATAGTGAACCACACGCATCATAAAGTGTTTTTGCCTTGCACACTTCTTCACCATCAACACACAAATATATCACCAGGCAATTAAAGGGGGCTGTGAGTAAAACACTTGGACTTTACTATGAACACTTGTGCCTGTTCTGTACTTCTAACTGCTCAGGGGGAACCTGAAGTCTTATTACATTCATAGACAGTGGGTGCCAAAAGTCTGGGGAGCGCATTAAAACAGTCTAATACAAAACAGAGATGTCCTTAGAATCATACTGTGTATGAGCACCAGTGCAAAGAGACTCAGTGCACATTCAGCCCCCATGCAATCTACAAGACAAATGGGTACAGCTGTGCAGGCAACCAGAGCTGCAGGACTGTGTTCAGTCTGACTGCAGGCACAGGATGGGAAGAGGTGGTAAAGAGATTGTCCTGAAAGGGAAGCTAAACCAGATTAGATAAACTACATAGCCTCATTTACTATTGAAGGTGACAGTCACCCACAGGACACAGACAGCATGTCCTTGAAGCACACAAGCTGTTCTACCTTTTCAGTTTTTCTCTCTCATTCTTTCAGCTCTAGCTCCTGGATCTGTGATGCAGACTCCAGTGTGACAGTTGTCTGCAAGGTCTTTCCACTGAGTATGAACACAGGGAATGAGAAGGCCTTGACACAGTAAGCATTACAATATGATGCCTGCCTATACTCCTTCCACTCTTCAACTGGATCTTGGGAGCTCAGTCCAGTGCTCTGATGTGGGTCATTGCCTCTGTTCCCCATCTGTTGTTGGTCGAAGGTTGTATGGTGATATTTAAGATAATCATCAGTATGACTACAGGGTAAGGCCAGTTCAGACACCTTCTCCTCTATTGCTTAGGATCTTAGCTGGGGTCATCCCTGTGGGTTCTTGGGGATTTTTCTAGAGCCAGATTTCTTGCTAACTACATAATGGCTCCCTCAATCAAGATATCTCTTTCCTTGCTCTTATATCTGTCCTTCCTCCATCACAACTATCCCATTCCCTCAAGTTCTCCTCAACCCCCCCTTCTCCCCTTCCTTCTACCCCCTACCTCCTTGCTCTCAAATTTTTGTCTGATTCCAGTTTCCAGGTGGGTCTATATATGTTTTTCTTTGGGTTCATCTTATTACTTAGTTTCTCTAGGATTCTGAACTATAGGCTCGTTGCCCATTGTTTATGACTAGTATCCATTTATGAGTGAGTACATATCATATTCATTTTTTGGGGTCTGGGTTACCTCACTCAGGATAATGTTTTCTAATTCTGTCCCTTTGCATGCAAAATTCAAGATGTCATTAGTTTTTACTGCTGAGTAGTACTCTAATGTGTAGATGTGCCACACTTTCATCCACTGAGACAGTTTGCTTGAGCTGATGGTAGCTCATCAGCTCCAACTGGATTGGGAGTGAACGAGCATGGGAACAACCGAGCCCCTCTGAAGGGGGTTGACAGTTGGGGCAGACTGAGGGGCCACTGATAGTGACACTGGGATGTGTCTCTACTGCATATACCGGCTTCATGGGATCCTAGTCTCTTTGGATATAAACCTTGCTCAACCTAGATGTAGTAGGGAGGGCCTTGGACTTTCCACAGGGCAGGGTGCATGGCACTCCCTTAGGGTTGGAGGAGTTGGGTGGGAGGGTCTGTGGAGGGAGAGGGAGGGGACTGGAAGGGGGGAGGGAGTAGAAATTTGGATTGGTATATCTTTTAAGTAATAAAAAATAAGTAAATAAAAAAATAAAAAAATGATGCCTGCCTAAATGACAGCTGCCACCACACCTTGACAAAGATCATGTCTCTCACAGATGGAGGGAAGCTCCTGAGCACTCCTGCTTGACAATAAAGAAAACCACAGTGAAGAAGATTCTTCAGGCACAGTTTCCAGCCAGCTACAACAGAAGCAGCGTGGAGAGACCTCTTCTCCACAGATAGGAGGCCTTGGGATGTAAGGAATTAAATAGTTGACCATGAACTAGGAAGCAATTTTAGATGAGCTTCAATAAACTTCCTACACAATGCAGAGATATTCCATTACTTATTAACAACAATTTTTTTTGGAGAGGAATAAGAGAGAAGCCAAAACAACTTGATTTTTTTTTTTTACCAAAATCAATATTAAGATCGTTTCCTTTATGTCTCCCTCAACTTGAGTGATTGGCTAAGACCATTCATAAACCAATCCTGCCTGCTTCCTACAAAAGTTCCTTAGCTTCCAAACTGAGGCCCTTCACTCTCAGGACATGTTTCTAAATGTCTTGTTATCTATCATCTCTTTAGAGATGGTGAGGGTTGTTCAAGATAGATCTGAATACTGCTGTCCACTTACCAGATTATCCTGTGTCCAGTGGATTTCCTCACCGGGTTCAGCTGCAGGAACCACGTTCCACTGTGCTACAGTCTTTTCTCTGTGGAAAAGCAGCAGGCTCAAGGCAGCAGGGTGGGACTTATACACTCTTCTGACTTCTGCACCTTCCCTCTCAGTGGGTTTTGACCAATCATCAAAGCATATGGATCTTGTTTTTCTGTATCGCCTGTACTTCCAAGAAGAAGAAAGAGAAAGTGAAATTATTGGCTGTTTTTCATTCTATTATCTCTTCACGTCTTGGCAGCAAGTGATGGACAGTCATAAAATAATAGAGTGGAATGTGGCCTTTGAACAAGCATGTGACTAGATAGGCAGGAATACAACCCTTGAAAGGTAATTTTTCTGATCACTCACTTCACAAATGCAACCTGAGCTGGTCACACAAAACATTGTTGCGAGTCCTGTGCAGATGCCAATTTTTGTCTCATTCAAGAAAATACTCATTTTACCCCCTCCTCTGACTACAATCCTAGTTTCTCATGGTTGTAAATTCACATTCCTTAATTCTTCTCATTCTCAATTCCCATGTCTATGCTGCTATTCAGTCCAGCATGGGCATGACAGGTCTTACACCTGCTGTCACAACCATGGTGAGTTCATATGTGGAGCTGCCCTGCTGTGTGCAGAAGACACTGTTTTCCTGTCACCATCCACCAACACTGGCTCTTTCAGTCTTATCATCCTCTCTTCTACAAATATTCCTGAGCCTTTGGATGAAGCATTAATATATTCCATTTAGGGCCAGATATTCTGTTGTGTCCTAGTCTCTGCATCTTGGCTAGTTGTGGATCTCTGGATTGATGATTATCTGCTGCAAACACAAGCTTCCACGATAAGTGTTGAAAGATGCTTTATATCATTATACCCATGGTTTATATCATTATATCCATACTCATCCAATGGGTATAACGATAACTCATTTGGAGCTAGCTTAATATTATGTTCATTTAGCAGAATAATAATACTTCTCACCTAGGGTCTATGATCTCTCTAGCCTATTCTAGACTGACTGGGTGCTCTCCTTTCCACATATTCACAGGACTCAAAAACCTTCTTTTTAATCTTGGGAGTCAGTCTACAGCTTATTGACGATATGTGCATTTCCAACAGCCCTCTGCGGATGGATGTTGAGAGGAGTGTACAATGCCCACCTCTTCTTGACGATATGTGTATATCAAACAGCTCTCTGGGGATGGATGCTGAGAGGGGTGTGCAATGCCCACCTCTTATTGATGATATGTGCATATCACACAGCACTCTGGGGATGGATGCTGAGAGGAGTGTACAATGCCCACCTCTTAGCCTCAACTTTAGCACTTCGCCTGCTCGCTGTTATAGTCATGATGCACATGGACCCACCATCTGACCTTCTAAGCAAGCACCCAGGTAAATGTTTTCTTGTTGACTTGTCATGGTGCCTCTTTGCAGCCAAAGACAAAAATCTAAAACGCCGACTTCAAGTTATAGTCATAAAAATAGCATTGTTCTGTCACAAAACACATATTAATCAATGGACTAAGACTAGTAATCTAGGTATAAACTTGCATACCTGCAATCACATGAGTTTTGATGTGTATGTCAAATATAAATTGTGGAGAATATATAGCATCTCCAAGATACCGTGTTGAGAAAAGTTGATATTTAATATGAAGAAGATTAAACTTAATTGTTACACTCACCTTACCCAAAAATCAGTTTCAAATTAATCAAAGACTTCAAGGTTACACCTGAAATTCTGAGCCTTCTATGGGAAATTATAAGAAGTACATTTCACAATACAGGTTCCATTATGATCTTTCTGTATGAAACCTCTTCACACGAGAAATGTAGCCATCAATCAAGAAGTGCAACTTCATGAATTTCAATGGTTACACACTGCGCAAGGAAATATTATTCTACCATAGCAGTCTTCAGAATGGGAGAAAATATTCATCAGCATTGAATCAGTTAGAGAATTACTGTAAACAATATGCAAAGATATCCAAAAAACCACTAAGAAAGCAACCAATCCAATTAAAATTGATTAAGGGAATGGCCAGAGTATTCTCAAAAAGAGAAACAGAAATGAGTGAGAAATACTGAAAAGAGTGTTCATTATCCTAGTCATCAGGAAACTTCAAATTAAAACTACTTTGAGATTTCATCTGAGCACAGTCAGAATGGTTAATATTAAGAAAACAAATATAACTCTGGCCAGGGAAGCAGGTAGGTTAGGTGTTGATTTTCACTGCTCCCTCTCTCCTTCTCCAAATGCAATCCTGTAGTCTTCTTTCCCTTAGAAAAAAAGAAGGCCTCTCAGGGACGTTAAACCAAACAAGAATAACAAATTACAATAAGACTTGGCACAACCATTCATATCAATGCTAGAAGAGACCACCCAGTAGGAGTGAAATGGTCTCAAGTTGCAGGCGAAATAGACAGGGACACCTGCTACTCCCACTGTTAGGAGTGCCACAAGAAGGGAAGAAACATCCTAATGGAGGATATTGTGGTTGATTTTAATGTCAGCTGACCACAAATTAGAAGGAGCTGATATGGAGCCCCACCTAAAGAAGTGTCCTGATTGCCTTGATGGATGGTGAGATACCCATCCAGACGCCAAGGGTAAGACCTGGGTCGATCACTTGCCTTGTGCTGGATTGGCTTTCTCTCTTACTGAGGGTTGATTTGCTATGTCTCTGATGCTGATTCCTTCAATGATATCAGAACAAGCATTCCCAAGAACCCATCCTTGACTCTGGAGCAGTGACTCTTCAAGAAGCTTCCAGATTTTCTGTGCCAGTTGGGACTGTGGAGGTACCCAGCCTTGTGGCCTGAGCAGCTATGGGGTTGTTGGCCTGCCTAGTGAGAGAAGCCATTGTGGGACTAACCGAACTGCTTAGGCAGGCACCCTCAAGTATGGAGCAACCAGCAGATTCTCAGCCTTTTAGTTGGGATTCAGCTCTTGATACTCTTTCAGTGTAAGTTGTCGAAATATATTATTACATATTATGTATATATTATGTACATATATTCATTCAACTGATTCTTCTTCTCCAGAGAACCCTGGTCAATACCAATGGGTTAGTAGAACACAGCTGGTATGAAGAGAGGGAGGTGAAAATGGAGATGAGTTTAAGTAGACAGGAGCGTGGTGTCAGGACAGAGGAAAAGGTGTGAGGGATGAAGTCACTAACTGAGGATGCTTGTAAACACTATCCTGAAATGTACTATTTTATGTGTGCTTAAGGAGTTTAAGTGGCATTACTGCATACAGGCGTGAGGGGGTAATGCTCATTCTAGAAGACAGAGCTCATCAAACAAAGTTCAGTGCTAGGTGTGGGATACCCTATCTTGAGTTGTTGATCAGGGAGGTCCCAGAGATCTCCAAACAATGCAGACTATTGATGTTGTTCTTGACTCACCAGAAACTGATGGTAAGATTCTGTTCCTGAAGATACCGTACACTGGGCCATAAGACAGAAATGTTGGTACTGACGAGAAAGCTTCCTGTCTTCTGGCTAGTATCTGCATTATTGGAGGGTGATATGAATGTTGATGCCACATCCACTGAATATTTTCATGTGTTAAGCAAATTGAGCTCTGGTTTTCATATGCATGGCAAGTACCTTATGCTTCTTGGGCACGTGTGTATGTATGTGTGTGTATGTGTGTGTGTGTGTGAGAGAGAGAGAGAGACAGAGACAGAGAGACAGAGAGGAGAGAGACAGAGACAGAGAGAGATATTAGGGAGGGTTAAGGAGATCAGTGAGGTTATGGTGATCACGGAGACTTAGGGAGGGTTTGAGTGTTCCCCCAAACAAGTCAAGATATGGGTTGGGGCAGATTAGGTTCCAGGAAACAGAGATAGAAATTTATTTTAACAATAGAGCATGATAACTCCTGCCTTCCAAAATGGAGTCAGGCAGCTTCTTCATTTGCCCCTTTACTTATGTGTGTCTGTCTAATCCTTGATAGGGGGCTGTCTGAAATAACGTCATCAAGTAGCAATGACTCTAGAATTGATTATCTGACAGATGATCAAAGTAGTAACACTTTGGAGCATGCAGGGCCTGATTATGACATCCAGTAGGGATGACAGTAGAGGGCCAGGGGAGGGCTCATTTATCTTAGCCATACTGGCCAGTCCAAATTTGAGAGATTTCATCTACTTCTTTATGTAGAGCATCAATTGGGTTATTCATAATATGAGAAAAATCAGAGCTATTAAACAGCACATTCCAGTAAATTGCTGACAAGTAACGAGTGACCTACAGTAGCTCGATTTGGAGGACAGTTATTCTCAAGCCTCCCATTTTTATTTAATTTCAGCTGTGATATTATAAGCTTTTGAAGTTAGACAGTTTATTTTAGAAACCTCTCCCTGTAGTTCAAAAGCAAGTCCTGGGACAGGTAACAGAAAAGCCATGGTAGCAGTTACTGTAGTGGGATCTAAGAAATGTAAGGAATTACTGAAAGTTTCAAGAAGAGCCCTTGTAATTCTATTAACTGATTATATGTATTTGCTGAGTAAAATAACAGTAACATGTCCTACCCCACATAAACCCTTATATCCAGCCGGGAGTGTAGAATAAGTATCATTTTTGCAGAAAAAATCCATCATAGGGGCAATTGTTCACCAAAGAAGGGGGTGTGCTGAGAAGCAGAATTACAATAATAGGAACAGCAGTGGAATGGAAATATAGACAGTGGAGGGAAAGACATTATCAATGTTAATATCAACCACATCTTTTAAAACATTAGTGGGGCATATTTCATTTTGTCCCCTGTTATCCTTATATAATTTGCATATGAAACCCTTATAATTTACATTTTTTAAGAGCCCAGGAAGAGCGGGATCTCCTCTGACACAGAAGGGGTTTTCTCATTGGGGTTTTAGTGCTAGATGGACCCAGAGATTGTACCCTTATACACTGAGTTACAGACAGGGTTACTGTGGGTATGTTAAGTTCAATCAAAGTGATTAATGAATCTTCCCTTCCTGACTTTTGTTCACACACCTGCAATTTTCATTATCAGAATCTTTAAAAGAATATTTGATTATGCTGAAGTCTGTATTATTCTTTAGGATTGGTCAGTTAAGTTAGTCTGTCCCAAGTATCCTAGATCCATCCTGCTAAAGATTATTTATTTTCTTCTTTTTTTCTAAACTATGGGCCCTGGTGGATAAAGGCAAACTTTTTGCAAGGCAAGACAAAATCACAGTGTTTCCTATGACAGGGCTGCCTTTTCTTTCCCCTGTCAAGAATCATTTAGATTCTGTTTACATAGTTTGAAAATAAAGCAATAAAACTTCTGGCCATAGTACAATCATGATGCAGATTCCAATAGCAAGAACACAACGTTCAGGCATGTTAGACACTCAAACCTTAGAAAGTTTGCTATTTAATGGTTCTTATTCAGTCACTTTCTATTTCTAGAGGTTGGACTTCTCTTCTGTGTGCTCCCAGGGTGCATTATTGAGGTATGAGCGATGAATCCAGGCAAGAATACCAGCAACCTTAACAGACATAGGCATCAGAAGAATCAGAGTGTAAGTGCTTTTCCATCTAAGTTCAAGCTGGTCAGTTTTGAAGCAGCAGAACAATGTAGGATCCCCTGGATGGAATTGGTGATCAGGCAGATGGCACCCAACTGATTGAGCAGTCTGAACCTGAGGGATATCTTATCCAAGGTTAATTGAAATCTTTTAAGGACTCAGAGAGTGAAGTGGGGCAATCTTATAATAGTTCAGGATATGCCCAAGGATCAAGGTAGGTGATCACCAATAGATTATTTCATAGGGTGAACTTTCTTAGTAGGGAGTACTGTGGACCTTAAGAAGAGTGTAAGGCAAGAGGCCAACACAGTTACCATCAGAGACAGAAACTTATTTTTAAAAATACAGCATAAAAACTCCTTTCTTCAAAATGGAGTCAGGCAGTTCCTCAGCTCCTCATTAAATCTCCAGACAAATTAAGGCTTGATTCTGTCAAACTTCGCCCTGAGAGAAACAATGAATTTATTAGATTGACTTATAGAGCATGGGTGAGGAGCTATAGGCAGGAGAATGGTGACCCTAAAGCAGTTGTATTTGTGAGTTGAAGCTTTTCTTTTTAGCTTTTAATATAGTTTTATGCATTTATTTTTATTTTTTTAGGTGTATGGCTTTGGCAAAAGTATTTTCTCATTTTGGGAGGACCAAACAATGTCTATCTCCCCAATTTATAAGGTTGAAAACTTAAATTCAAGTCCAGCAAAGTTACCCTGACAGAGACAATTTATTAATAAATGAGTTTATTATATTGACTTAAGAGCATAGGTGAGGGGCTATAAGGAGGGTCATGATGGCCCTAAAGAAGCTGCCCTAGATGGTCTGTAACCAGCACGGGTGACGGCTTCCCCATGGCTTCACAGATGGAGCCCCTCCTCTAGTTTCTCCCAGCCTATGTACACTAGACTCTCCCTAACACCCTGAGGTCATATATAACCAGGGCAGAATTGCATACAGCTGACTGGGTGAAGTGGATAGAAGCCCGAGTGATCCAAACACCTTCCTTGTCTTCTCCTTCTTTAATGAATTGTCAATATTCAAGAAACATACTTAGTCATGTCTCTGAGAGAGTTAAAAAATTTAATTAATTAATTTCAACGTGTATGGGTGTTCTGTCTGTATGTATACCTATAAACCACTTGTGTTCTTTGTGTATTTAGAGGCCAGAAAAGGGAGTTGGATCCCTAAGACTAGAGTTACAGACAGCTCTGAGCCTCTGTGTGGGTGCTTGGAAATCAAACTCTTGTCCTCTGGAAGAGCAGCCAATTCTCTAAACTTCTGGGTCTATTTTTACAGCCATGATAAGTTTTCTTGGTTTGTGTTTGATGTGAGAGGGCTCAGTTCACTGCCAGTAACACCATCTCTGAACAGGTGGTCCTGGACTGCATGAAAAGTTCAACTAAGTTGGACTCAGAGAACAAGTCAGTAAGTAGCCCTCCTTCATGATTTCTGTTTCAAGTGATAGCCTTGAGTTTCTGTCCTCGCTTCTCTTAATGATGGATTGTGATCTGAAAGTTTTAAGATAAATCTTTCCCTTCTCAAGTTGCTTTTGGTCATTGCTTCACTTTTCTTTATTTGTGATAAGACAGCATGATCAAAGCAACTTACGAAAAAAAGAATTTATTTGAAACTTACAGTTTAAGAGGGTGCATCCAATACTAGCATAGTTGGGAGCATGGCAGCTGGGAGGCATGGTGCTGAAGCAGTAGCTGAGAGTTTACATCTTGATCTACGAGCACGAGGCAGAGAGAGATACCTGGAAATGAATGATGTTTCAAAGCCTACCCTCAGTAACACACCTCCTCCAACAAGGCCACATTTCCTAACCCTTCCCAAACAGTTCCACCAACTGGGGACCAATTACTCAAACGAGCCTATCTATTGACTTCAAACCACCACAGTCACAATGATTATCATATAAACAGAGAGCAAACTAGGTCACTTAGGCACCCTAAATTTTCAAAGTCAACCTTTACCCACCCTATCTTTTCAAAGTCCATCTCCATTCACCCTATCATTTCAAAATCCATCTTTACCCGCCTTATCTTTTCAAAGTCCACCTTTATCCACCCTATCTGCTCAAAGTTCATTTATTACTTAATCCTATGTTCTATCTTTCCTCCTTCCCTCCTTCTCCTAATCTTATTGACTATAAGCCCAATAGACACTATGACTATATGCCCAATAGACACTATCTATCTTTAATTTACTCTCAACAGTTCCTCAATTTTAAGGGTCACAGTTCTGATTATCTGGGCGACAATTACATAGTGGTAGTTTCATACAGTTAAAGTTGTTCTCCCAGAAAATATCATACGCTGGGAATAATATAGAGCTTACACAAGGTCTCCACACCTCTTGTCCTAGGAATTATTTTCTGAAGTTCACACTAAGCAATATCCCTTCCATGTCTCACCTGGACACTTCCAATACTTCATCAGAATGAGCATAGATGATAAAAATGAAGCCAAGAAAAGAAGTGATGCCACATACCTAACTCCCAATGTAGTGACATAAGAAACAAAATTTAAGACTTGTAACTTCTTCAACATGTTATTATTCCCACAACAGTGGCATTTAGTGAGATTTGGGTGAAATTCCAGATAGAGAATTCCAAATAATTGTTACAAATATGTTCAAAGACACTAATAGTTTAATAAAATAATAATGGTAATGGATTGCATGAAAGATGAATTTGACTAAGAGACAGAAGTAATAGAAGAAAACTAACCTAAATGCTTGAAATGAAAAACACATAAAGAAAAACAAATAAACAAACAAAAACAAGCAAAAACTCGAAAGCCAAATAACCGTGGAAAGTCTCAGCATTAGAAGGGACCAAGGTGAGGAAAGAATTCCTGAATTTAAAGACAGTGTACTGGTGTTAGGATCATTTGGAATCCTGGCCTCCAGCTGCTCTTCCCTGCTAGAGATCTTTCCTTTCCTTCTGATTTGAGTTACTGAAAGCTGTGTCATAATTATTTACTAGCTCTGCTTCATGAACATGTGTTGCCTTGAGGATCAGAGGCTAAGGTTTTCACCTGTTGGCCCACCTGACTGTTGGGTATATAAGCCTCCATGGTGCTATTGAAAAAGGGCTTCTTACCAGTGACTAGAAGTCCGTGTCTCTATCTCTCTGTCTGTGCTGTCTGTCTCTGTGTGTCTTTGTGTGTTACAACCTCCAGCCCCTTGCCCGAAGCTCGCAAACTGTATGGTAGCGCATAGAGCGCAGACAGGCGTTGTGCGCTGCATACAGGAACGGGAATAACCCAAGGTCAGAGATTAAATAAGGTACCAGTGGGAATTTCAAGATATATGGGACAACCCCAAAAAACCAAATTTATGGTACATTTACACAATGAAGTACTACACAGCAGAAAAAATAACATCTTGAATTTTGCAGGCAAATGGATGAAGCTAGAAAACATAATTCTGAGTGAGGTAACCCAGACCCAGAAAGACAATTATCACATATACTCACTCATAGGTGGTTTCTAAACATAAAGCAAAGAAAACCAACTCACAAATCACAATCCCAGAGAACCTAGACAACAATGAGGACCCTAAGAGAGACATACGTAGATCTAATCTACATGGGAAGTAGAAAAAGACAAGATCTCCTGAGTAAACTGGGAGCATGGGGAGCTTGGGAGAGGGTAGAAGGGGAGGGGAGAGGCAAGGAGGGGAGCAGAGAAAATGTAGAGCTCAATAAAAATCAATTAAAAAAGGAAAAAAATAAAGATTTATATGGCACACATACAGATAACATAAAGAGGAAACATAAAATAAATAGGAAAAATCTCAAAGCATTTTACTAACATCAGTAACAATGCAAGGGTGTTCAGTTCCTCCTCTCTTTACTGGAACTCTTAACAAGAGCAATGCAACAAGAGAAAGTGGAAGCCCTATTGGTGCCTTATACCCAAGGAGTCTGGGATGGTTAGGTGGAAACCCCACCTCTCTTTCTCCAGACCCTGCCCAAAAGAAAGTCTGCCAAGAGTCAGACCCTCCATGAAGATGCCCAAGACCATGCCTACAGGTTATTTAAGACCTGGCACAATATACTCACTCTCCTGACTTCCTAAGAGTCACCCAGGAGTAGAGTTGTTTTGCTCTGGTCATTAAATCTGGACTTATTAATTCAGCCTGATCTGATTTATGGCATCAGATGAGTTACCCAGTAAAGGGGTATATATTTTATCCTATTATAAGGAAAGAAAGGGGATACAGACAGGAAAGGAAGAAGCCAAACTATCTGTATTTGCCCATGACATAAGTCTACATCCTAAAGATACCACTGTGAAACTCTTAGAACTGACAGACACTTTCATCAAAGTGGAAGGATACAAGGTTAATACAGACTATAACAAAAACAAACAAATTAAAAGAGAAATTGGGGAAACAATCCCACTCACAATAGCTTTAAATAAAAATAAAGAAAAAGAAATTCCTTGGAGTAAATATAACCAAGACATAAAAGACCTTATAATGAAACTTTAAAACATCAACAAAAGACATTGAAGAGATGCTGACAAATTAAAAGATTTCCCATACTCATAGTTTATAAGAAGCAATGTTATCAAATGACTGCTTTATTATAAGCAATTTACAGAGTCAGTGTAATCTTGATGAAAATTCTTTCTTTATAGAAATAGAAAAAAATTATTAAAAATCATATGGAAGTAGGAGAGACCCCTGACAGCCAAAGAAATCCTGAGCAAAAAGCATACTGCTGGAGGTTTCTCCATACCTCTCTTCAAATTACACTACAGAGCCATAATAATAAAGACAGTATGGTTCTGATACAAAATCAGATTCATAGATCTATGCTATAGAGTTGAGGACCCAGCTACAAGGTCATACAACTACAACCATCTGATTGTCAACAAGGACACAAAAGAATAATCAATTGGAGACAAGACAAACAGTGCTGGGAAACTGGATGACCACATTTAGGACAAGAAAATTAGATTCTTGTCTCTCACCCTGATCAAAAATCTACCTCAGGGGAATCAAGACCTCAATATAAGAACTGATAGGGATTCTTTTATAAAGAAAATAGAGAAGTAAAGATGCTTAGCAGATTATTTCTATTGTTTGAGGAGGAGGTGGATTGGTTATTAGAAGGTCCTCAGCTCTCCTAGGGATTGAGAATGTAAACTTTGTTTTACCCTACAGGTAAAATGGAGGCTGAAGTAAAAATGGCAGTACTTAGGACAATGCCTTTTCCTGTTCCCAATAGTTCTTTGCATGTGTGGTGTCTTTCATGAGTGTGTGGAGGTCAACAGTAAATGTCAGATGTTGTCCTTTATTGCTCTCTACCTTACTGTTTTGAGATAGAGTCTCTCACTGTAGGTAGAGTTTCTCTGTCCCAGTTGCCTGCTCCCAAATAACCAGAAGCCAACTCCCAAATAACTGACACAGAGGCTTAATATTAATTATAAATGCTTGGTTGATAGCTCAGGTTTATTACTACCTAACTCTTACATTAAATTAACCCATATTTTTATCTGTGCTTTGCTTCATGGCTCATGGGTTGTTTTTTCTTTATGCCCTGCTTTCTTGGTGACTGGCTGGCATGATGGAGGGCATTCTCTGTTTGACTTTCTCCCTAACCTTATCTTGTCTAGCTATTGGTCAGTCAGATTGATTATTAAATCAACCAAATCAACATATATCCACACAGTGTACAGACAGATTATTCCCTAGTGTCTCATGAATCTTGAGCTTATTGTTTCAGCTAGACTGGGTAGCCAACAAGCCTAGCAGCATTGGGGTTACAGAGACATGCCACCTTACTTGGCCTTATGTAGGTCCTGGGGATTTGAAATTGGATCCTTATGCTTGCACACCAAGCACTTTACCCACTTAACCATCTCTCTAGCTCTATAACATCTTTTTTTTTTTTTAAAGAAAAAGGGACAACACAGCACTCGGGAGGCAGAGGCAGGCAGATCTCTGTGAGTTCAAGACCAGCCTGGTCTACAGAGCTATTTCGAGGACAGGCTCCAAAGCCGCAGAGAAACCCTGTCTCGAAAAACCAAAAAAAAAAAAAAAAAAAAAGGGACAAGATAAAGTTAAATACTACTAAATTGAAAAATTGAAGCAGAAAGAAAAAGAGTGGAACATGAGAGTAAAAAAAAAAATGGTTGGCCAATAATGACAAAAAGAAATACAAACAAAATCAGATAAACATTTGAGGGGTAGCGCTGGAGAGATGGGTCTGGATTTAAGAGCACGTGCTTCTCTTTCAGAGGAACAAGGTATTATTCCTAGCACCCACATCAGGTGACTCTTATCGCCTGCAAAGCTGGATCCAGGGGTTCTCATGCCTCTGGCCTATGCAACTCCACAAAGAAATATACCATGTAGATAAACACACATGCACACAATTAAAATAATTAAAAAGATAAAATAACAAACAAGGAGACAGAAAATTAAACTACAACCAAATAAATATACTATCAAATGTATAAACATAAAAAATAGAAATAAGGGGCAAAAGGGAAAACATTTGCTGTCTTCTTCAGTTGCTCCTCCATCTTACTTTTTGAGACATGCTCTCTCCCTGAACTTGCAGCCCACTGACTCAGCTAGATGGCCTCAACAGCAAGCCCCAGGGATCTTCCTCTTCCCATGCTCCCAGGACTGGGTTTAAGACACGTATCACAATACTTGAAGTTCTATCTGAGTGCTGGAGATTCCAATGCACGTCCTCTTGTTTGCACAGCAAGCACAATCCTGACAGTACCCTCCTAGCTCTCTCATGAATGCAGTTCCATCTGGTCTAATAAGCTGGGCACTGAATACGGGCTCTCTCATGCCCAGTTCTCTCTGTAATGTCTTTCCTTTGTGGTTTTCTTGATATTAATGGGATCCTATTATATGGTGACCAAGGGTTCCTAATGGTTCCTGTGGTACTGTACACCAGTGACTGACGTCCTTGTGTTGCCTTGGAATATGTAACCTCTACCTCAAGGAGAACAGGCAGTTCTATTACTCTGTGCACTCCCAGTGTCCTCAGGTTCACTCAGTTATCCTCACATCCCACAGCCCCATGAACTAGGGGTGGGAGTCTCTGCTATTGTTCGTTTAAAAATTCCAATTAGAGCAATTCAGTTTGTTATGCTCCTTGATTCTCTTAGTGTCCTGTCATAGGTTATTCTTTAGGTCCCCAGCTGCTTGTTGGATCATGGAATTTCCCTTTCTCTGTATGAAAAGGTGGGGTCTCAGGGTTCTCTTTTATCATAATTTATCCTGTTTTCTTCCTTCTTGTTCTTCAGTTCTTCCCATGGGTTCCAAGTTTTAGAATCCCAGGAAGAGCTCTTTAGCACAGATCTAATGTACTTTGTGCTCCCTGTGAACTAGCAAGACAATACCTCCATTTCATCTTCCTTTTATCTACTTGTCCATCAGGTCAGTGCTGGTGTGAAAGACAGCATCTGCATGTCCAAGGCTGATGCTGAGACACTTTCTCTGTTATCTTCGACCTTGTTCATTGAGGTCAGTGCTCACACTGAACCCAGAGCTTGCCTATAAAGCTAGATTAGTTATCCACTTTAGCCAGTTTGCACTG